>CACKRE030000653.1:0-12219 GCA_902602495.3 Ectocarpus sp. CCAP 1310/34 | reverse complement strand
TATGGTTACCAGAAAAAAATGAAACGGAGGTTAAAAAGACAAACTGTAACCTGGTTGCCGAGTTCACGAAGTGAATTGGCTTGTTTTACAACGTCCTTGCCAAGCGACGAAAACCCACTCCCGATGGCAAAGACCGGGGGGGGCGGCTTTGTTTTACAACGTCGTTGCCAAGCGACGAAAACCCAACCCCGATACCCCGATGGCAAACACCGGGGGGGGGTAATCTTTCTAGCGAGCAGGGCTAGACTCACCTTCAAGGGACCGATACCTTCTTGCTGCGGCGCACCCGCCGCGAGGCGTGCGTAGTGGTGGAGTTGGGTCGGCACTGGTGCGTCAGGTACAAAGGTCCAGATGCCCGGGCCTCCAGGCCGTCGGTGTAGGCAGCAATGCCCATCTCATCTTTGTGCGCGGAGGCAGACGTCAGCAGAAAGGTGGACAGGCAATATGTACACGGCAATTAGTTTGCTAGAGGGAGCTGTACTGTCTCAGTAACCTGGTTTTGCCATCAAAGGAGGAGGGGACGGGTGGTGACGAGCTGATTAGGCTGGTTGACCCTTCCGCGCGAGAATTTTCAGACCATAAACCCCAAGTGCAACGAGGGAGAAAGCGAGGAACCGACTGGGAAGGACAGCAACGAGAGCATGTATGCATACGACGATGGATCTCACAGGTTTTGGTGCCGTTCCGGCACGCAGGACGGTTGCGCCGCATTGTTCGCCCGGGCAGCTCGCGGGTCGCGCGTGCACAGCCTACTGCTGGAGGCCTTTCCAGGATCGACTCAGGGCTGCTCTCTCGGCTTCGCCGTGCCACTGGTGCCCTGCATAACCGAGCAACTACGTCTGACAAAGGTACGCTGCGCTTCGGATGCCTGGTGACTGCTTTTCGAATGTATGCTGGGAATTCGTTTGTGAAGAAAGAGCAAGATGAGCGGTACTGTCTTCGCGCCCTTGACGGGACAGGCTGAACTGTGTACCGTAGTACTTGTATCCTGTTTCTGTACCTCGGACTAAAATAGACTATCCTCCACACGGTCTGCGCTTGCAACACTCTTCACAGGCTGTGCTTGCAAGAAAATCAAGCCTAAAGGAGTAGTGTACTCATCGTCCGAGACAGGGGCCTCTACACTGGGGACGTGTTGCCATCAGGACTCTGTCCGAAAGTCACGTGCACCTGAGGAGGGTTCTTAACGAGATTTGTTCTGTTGGAATATGCCGACATGCGCCCTACTTTTTCGGAAAATGCCGATTTCTTGTCGGAAAATGCTGAAAATGAAGCGTCGGAATTTTTCGGGCGCCGCTTCATTTTCGGCATTTTCCGAAGAGAAACTCCGAAATGACTCCGAAATGGGAGCACTCGAGTTGCACTGCAGTCGCCAGCACGCTGAGCACCCTCTCGCACTCCAGATCTCGGGGACAGTCCCCAGGTGGCTTGCTTGTGTCGCCTGTAAGCTTGTAGACCATGGATGGTCACGGAAAGCGCTGTGGATCTGCAGATTTCGTGGAGCAAAGGCGGCGAAAGCGTCGCAGCCTGGAGATGAACCCGCTTTCCGTGATGCGGGCGATGGCTGCTGCGGTGGTTGTCGTGGTAGCAAACCCGGCGACCCCGGCAGCTTGCGACAGCATCGTAAGGGGGCATCGCGAACCCTCCGCTTCTACGGCAGCGGCGGGGGCGGCCACGCGCAGCCGGCGAGAGGCGTGGCTCGGGAGAGGGTCGCGGCCGCGGCCGTTGTCATCATCAACGGCGGCAGCAGACTGCTGCAACCCATGACCCAACCCATGACCACAGGCAGCACCACTTTCGCCTGTGTTGTCGTATCTCGCGGGTCGGCGATGGCCCCTCGGCGGCCTGCCGCCGGTAGGTCCGCTGTTCTCGTCGCTCTGCATGTTTGTACGCTGGCGCTGCCGCCTGCCTGAAGGCTGTGGTGTGTAAATGCTGTACGTTTTCAAACCGAAAAGTCTGAGAAATTCAAAAAATGGACCGCCTGACGTTATGAAACGTCAGGCGGTCCGTTCGGATTTCTCCGAAAGCCAGTCGGCATATTCCAACAAACCGAAGAATCGTTAAGAACCCTCCTGATGCGTATCGTCTATAACAACGTACGGCGCAAGCTTCGTTTTCTGCCTGCTGTCATCTGCCCACAACGAAAGGTTCGGCAAGCAGCGTTTGACAAGTCTTCTGCATGTGGTTGCCTTTGCATGCATTGGAAAAACGCCCCGCCTTACCGCAATACATCGATCGACATCCGCTCAACAATCGGAGAATGACGCTGACTTGCTGAAACTCGGGCCCGTTACGGAGGGATGCAAATATATCAGCAACAGCAGTCTAGTCTACTCCTTAACATCTGTACGTGCAATGTGGTGGCGGGGACAGACTGTATCACGTCAACCATGGCATACACAATCACCGACGTGCAGCAGCAGCAGCAGTGTAGACTAATAGTCTGCTGTAGATGCCGATTGCTACTGAGTAGATAGATTTGGAATAGTCTACTCATGGCAGCTCGCCGATGTAATTTCACATCCTAATGGCATGAACCCCGGGATCGATGTTCGCCCCAACCTCAATCCGTTGTACATGCATCGCTCGGCGAGCAGACCGATCGATCAGCTCCTTGAACGCTGACAAGATGGATACCATTGCATACAGATGCAAGCGAAACTCGCGCACTATCGACAGAATATCAACATCGTGAGAGTTGGATGTGGAAGCACTCCGTCATCTTACTGATTTTCAACGCACCATCAAGTGAGCGGATACCTGATTAAACATTGTGCTGATACAACCCGGGAGAATGAACGACGGATGAGGGAATGGGCGCTTTGGAAGACGCTCCATTCGAGCTCAATTCGGTCATCTCCCTCCCCGCCGCTCCCTCTTGAATGATGTGGCACCATACATGTCACAACGTACTGCAGCGAGGCGTGGAGTGATGGGGGATGACGGCTCGTCAGGAAACGCGCGCTACCGATGAGTTCTTCACCCAGCTGCCCTACCTGCTAGACAATGGCCAACCCACCCGTGCTACGCGTCACGAAGCCTCGGGCATGCGTTTGCACTGTTCCGAAGCATCAGCCGGAGGATCCTGCAGCCGACCGAGAACACTCTATCATTTGCGACTCTCTAGTTGTTGTTTTTCGGAATCTCCCACCTGCCATTTTTGCATCTAGCATATGTCGGGCTGCGCGTGCGGTTAACCTATCGTCTCCTGTTTATGCCAGGTCGGTACAAGAATGTACGGCGGAGGCAGGGCAAGGAGTAACGTCCAACGCTGTGAGGAAACGACTAGAGTCGGCAAAAAGCGAGTGCAAGACGACCCACGTGAAAGCCATCTCATCAAAGGGTACAAGACCAGGTGTGTGCACATGACGTTCTTCGGCGGAAATCCTGCAGGGATACGTGGGTATTTCGGCTGGGTGTGTGTTTTCTCAATTGAATCGATCGTGCTAACCGGCAGACCAATAATCGGGCGTCAATGCGTGTTTTGCGGCGGTACTGGGGTCAATTCTTATGCCCGTGTTGTAGTCTATGCATACATTACTCCCTCCAAACAATGGACCAGCGGCTCAACAGCGGCAATGGTGCATCTGAGAGCTCCGTCTATCATCATTCCTGGGGTTGAGACACTGTCTAGACTGCTTGCCGGCGCGTTTCGGGCGTCGATAATGTTCGTTCAACGGTCGGCTACGAACTACGAAGCGATTTGTGACAATTGGTTGAAGCAAGAAATACCTGACTTCACCTCTCCTGCTGTTGCTTCTTGGTGTGCACTTTCGAAACAGATGCTATGCTCGAGGCCACCAACGTCTTCGTGGAGAAAATCTCTTCCACCTACACGGACGAGGAAGTCGACCAAGTGAAAACGTTCAGGCAAGAAGAAGGTGTACGTTAGATGCATACGCATTGACGATTGGGATATGGCAATTGGTCCATGCACAACAATTTCTCCAGTTTTTCCCCAGCACCAAGATGCACCTTTCCCGTCGTAGGGGTTGGTTGTTCTGAAACCCGACAAAACGGCGGGGAGGTTTTATACTTTTCCACGTTGTTTTCTGTTACCAACCTGTCTACTCTATCCCAAATTGCGTCACTGCTGTATTGAACTGTTAATCCACAGAATAGATACCCCTCTTTGAGGGGAGGTTCCTCGTATTGTTCTGTCATTTATCTTTCTTTTTCTACAGCAGTACTCCTGAAATTTTCCCCAGGCACAAAAAGCCCGGCGTTTTCATGTCAGTTTAGACTTACCAATCCATTCTCCGCGAATACCCGGGTAAAACACGACGTACGTACGTGTGTTGAAGGTCCTCCATCGAGGCATAGACTACACATATAGAGTGGCCTCTTTAGTTCCTACCGTCGAAGAGCAAAATATGGTGGCGAGGCTCATTCTTGCTAGCTAACGGAAATATGTAGAGCAGGAACAACTATCTATCTCAACCCACGGGTACTGCGCACAGCGTCGCTGAACAACTGGGCCAAGAGAACCTAAGGTTACAGTAGGTGTCCCCATACAATAACTCAGCAGTTTGGAACTTGAGCCTCGAACAATCCTACATCTATGAACGAACTTGGTCGTAAGAACAGGTGCTCTACAACGGCGTGCGAGGTGAACAAGAACCCGCCCTTATGGTGTGCGAATGCGCATGCATAGAGAAGGGAACGGTCCCCCAAAACGCGGCGGCTGCAAGATAAAATTCAGGAAGGTTGGGAGTGACCCAAACAGCAGATAGCTTCAGATTCGAGGCGGGGGTGGGGAGAGGATCTCGTGATAAAACGCTCGTACGCGCGGAGGGGGAGGGTGTACTCTGTCTCGTGTTTCGCATGCCTTAGCGGTTAGACCGTTGACTGTAGTGGTATGTACGCGTGATGAAGTCTGGTTGACCTGTGAAGAAGAACTCACTTGTTATTACTCTTGCAGAACAGCAGCAGCAGTAGCTGTTGCCTTGGTTTCGGTAGGGAATAACACCAAGGGGCGCAGGATCCTCAGTACAAGCAGGGGCTACTAGATCCTGTCCCCTGTTTTATCCTTCCGCGGGGAGTTACATCTCTCCGCGCCTTCTAGAAGGAACCGTTCTCTTCTATGTTCCGTCTACACATCTGAATCCTATTACACTAGCCCACCCTGGAGGTTCTCATACGCAGATACTGTAAAACCTCGGGGCTTGGCAAGCAATTGTCGAGTCCGTAAATGACAGTATCGAGGACGTGGCTCTAAAACAGCACAATTCACCCTCCCACACCTCTCACTCGATGGGTCGCAAGACCATCGTTTGACTCCTAAATGACAAAAGACACCGGAAGAAACTGACGGGGGTAAGAAAAGCCTACGACGAGAGGAAAAAGGTCGAAACCGGAGAAAGAAAAACACGAAGAAAAATGAAGAAAAACAGAAAAGAAAAACGAAGGTCGTCAGAACGACCAAAAAGGAAGAATCACCGTCGGAACGACAAAATACCGGTATCAAAAAAAAAAAAACGATAGGCGATAAGATACGCCACGCACGTAGCCACCAGGGCAGCGTAGAAGCAGCTACTACAGGCTCGAAACACCTACAGGTCCTGACCAAAAGCTAAAGGCACTAACGAAAGCGAGAAGAAAGCGGAAACCAGCCAAGGCTAAAAGCAAGCCAAACAATGCAGGAAGCAATCCAAACAACGCTGAAAGGAAACCCAACAAGGCGAAAGGCAACAGAAGGCTCAAACAACCAAGCATGTCGTCTTAACGGGGGCGCGCAACCTGATCGGGCAACGAATCAGTCCCAACGTCCCCACACCACATGTCGATGTTGCCAAGGATTCCCTTAAGAAGGGCGCTGCCGCTGTGAACTTGGAGGCACCAGGATCCGGAGACGGCGGTTTCGGCGGTGGAGTAGCGAAAACCAGGAAGGGCGAGCTTGACAGGTCCAGGATAGTCCAAGAAGCGGACGACGTAGAAGTCGGACTGTAGAAGCGGTCCAGTTATCTTGCCCAACCACCAAAGTCCATCGCGCGCTTTGTACTAGAAGAAGGCGCCTGCAGGGAGCGGAATATTGGTGGGGCTACGGTCCCATGTTGAACGAGAGACGAGCGAATAGCCCGAAGGCAAGGCTCGCTCTCCTTGAACGCGCGCCATCTCGCGGGTGGCCGCACCAATACGCATCGCCCGATAGCGGCGATTCGATAGCGGTGTTGATCCGGCGAACCCGTCCAGTACCGAAGAATGTGTGTCTTTGAATGCTGGAAGTCCATCTCTCGTTCCCAAGAAGGACGAAGAAGACTATTCCAATGCGTTTGGTATAAAACAGCGATGGTGCCACCACGACCACAAACAGACTGATGTCCACTAATGCGGTCAACCTCGAGACGTTCGACCGGAGTCGAAACGTCGTCTTCCGTAACATGGTAGGGAGGAGATCTATTCGCATAGGAATTCAGTACATAAAGTGTAACGCCGGCAGGCAGGAATTGAGGCAAGTCTTCAGTGTCATGCGGATTAGCGCAGGGCTTGCAACGCGCAACCGATACACGATTTTTCGAGTCCGAACCCGGTAAATCCGATCGAACTCCACAAAAAGCAACTTGGAAGCCAAAGGACAACCGTCGGGTCGGGAGCGTCAATACACGGACCCACAGCCAAGATCTTGAATGGACCAGTCCAGAGGAAAGACAACTTTGCCTTGAGAACCTTGTCATCCGTGCCGGAACGAACACCTTGGCGAATGGTAGATTCGGTGTTGTACACCCAAACCCATCCACCGACGGTGTAGGAAGGAACCTTGCGCAAAGCATCCGATAGAGCGGAGTTACGCCGTTCGATCCGCGAAACGGACAGGTTGTGCTGTTCACGAACTAAATCGTAAGAACGACGTTGGCAATCAGCAGCAAGATAGCAATACTCGAGTTGGTCGCGATGCAAGCTTCGGTGGCCTCGAGCATATGGATGCTCAAAAACCGTCATCGGCATGCGCGGCAGCCGGTTGATATGCACTTCGTTGGGTGCCAAACCAGTAGCGGCACTAACCGAATTGTTGTAGGCGAACTCAACGTGCGGCAAATGGATGTCCCAATCATCTTGCCTCTCATTGACGACCATAGCCAACATCTGAGCCATAGTGTGGTTGACTCGCTCCACACCCCCATTTCCATTGGGATGGTAAGAGCTAGTAGCCACTTTGCGAATAGCCAGACGGGCGTACACAGCCTGCGACAGTTTAGAGCAAAACTGAGAGCCATTATCGGACAAGAGACTCAAAGGGCAACCCCACAAAGGGATATACTGATTGACAAGTACATCAGCGGTGCCTTCGGCGGTGAATTCTGCAGCCGTAACCGCGTACATATCAGCACGGCGGCTGAAACGATCAGTGAAGAGCAGAATATATGTGTTTCCGCGCGGGGTCAACGGGAGGGGGCCGAAGTAATCGACGCTCACCGACACACCAGGGCCCGAAGGCAGCGGAAGGCACAGAGTAGGCCATCGAGGCGTCTGACGAGATGATTTGCGGGCTTGGCATCGCAAACAATGCCGTACCCACCATTTCGTGCAAACATTCATGCCAACCCACCAATAGAAACGTTCCAGCATGCTAAGCGTGCGAGCTGCACCGAGGTGGCAGGAGGCATCAGCGTGACAGGCTTGCATGATCCACGGACGCATGAGCATGGGAACATAAATCCGAATGGGTTTATCGTTGAGAAGGCGAGCAGCACGCCCACCAGGACGTGCGGTCGTAGACCACGGGGGTGCTGTGTACTTGCGAACAAGCAAGACCAACCCATCATCGTCAACATGTAACCGTCCTTTCTTAGATAGGTCACGGGTCTCCGACAGAGAAGGTAGACGAGCGGACGGAAGATGATCCAGGAAATCCGAAGGGAGGGCCGAAGGCCGACCCAGAAGGATGAAACGAATAGCTGCATCACAAACAGGTTCGTTACGTTGCTCGCGAGCCCAATCAGCATGCGAGAAACGTTGGACAGACGCCCGCAAGCCTAAATCTGCCGAAGAATGTAAAGCCGCCTCGATAGAAGAGGGAGCCGATTCATGAGGCTCCGATTGCAATCCACCCGAAGGCAGAGCAGCACCGGAAACCGAAGACAAAGGCGTACGAGTGGTTGAGACCGAACTCGTCGGAGATTCCGAAGAATCGGGGACAGCAGGGGACTGCTGGGTAGGGACAACCGAAGTTGCGGGATGTGTCGAAGATGCTAGACCCCTTCCACGAGCCAGGGGCGTAGGAGGGTCCGGGATCGAACCATCAGCACCAGGAGTCGAAACCAACCTGGGCAACACGGGGGGCGTAGTCGATGCGGAAAACGCGGGCGGAGAACGTCGAAACGATCGAGGCGAAGCGGAAATTCGAGTGGGAGCAAGTGGGTCCTCAGAGAAGCCATAATCCACAGACGGGAGGGGCGTGCCCGCCACAACCGCCGTACGACGACGAGTTCGCGTGGAAATCACTTGAGCAGGGTCGAGAGTCCTTCGTGATGTGGCGGTCGGCGAGACGACCGGCGGAGACTCGGGTGCGAGAGCCATAACATCCTCCACCGAAGAGTGCAGAGAGCCAGACCAAACTAGGGCCCGCTTACGCAGTCGTGGAGGAGGCAACGCGCGGAGCTTCTTGGACGGCCAGGGTGCGATGTTCCAGATGCCAGGTGAAAACGAAAGGCCTGACGGCGAGAGACGTGGACCATGCCGACGGAAGTCGATGAAATCATCTGTAATGGGGGCCAGCCCACCCAAGACCGAAGTCGGGGAAGTGGGGACGAGCCCACCCAAGCCAACACCCACGGCGCGATGGCCGGAAGGCATAAGGCCACAAGAACGGATGAAGAATACGCCCTCATCATCGTCATCCGGTGTCAGTTGACTGCGGCCAGATCGGTCACATTCCGCCTCATCGATCGGAAGGCGAGAGAGGAAATCAGCGTTGCAATTTGCTGAACCCTTGCGGTACTTGAGAGTGTAATTGTAAGCGGTAAGAAATTCGAGCCAACGCTGAACGCGGGCATTGTTCTCCCTCACCTTGGCAAAATGCTCAAGAGACTTGCGGTCGGTAAAAATGCGAAATTTTGTACCCCACAGATAACCGCGAAGTCGTTTGATGGACCACACGATGCTACCCGCCTCGAGGTTGAGGGGAGTCCAATGACACACGGAGTCCAAAGTAGCTCGGCTGATGAAGATGATTGGTAGGATGGAGCCGTCCGGCTGTTCTTGTTAGAGAGTCCCACCGAATCCATCGCGACTAGCATCACAGTAGAGACGAAAAGGTCGCGAGTCGTCCGAAACGGCATCCCAATCCGGATAAACCAAGACAGGAGGGTTGGCCAATTCAGACAGCAGGACGCAACCAGCTTGCGCCATGGCAGGGGTGAAGACGAACGTCGCCTGCTTCTTGAGAAGAGTGGTCAGAGGCCGAATGCGCGTAGCCATGTTGGGAATGAACTTGTGATAGTAGCTAAGGCCGCCGAGAAGAGAGCGAAGTTGTTTAACATCCTTGGGCATGGGCATTTGGTGAGGGCCGCAACCTTGGCCCCGTTAGGCCGAACACCGTCGGGAGAGATGGTGTGGCCGAGGAAGTCCGCTTCTGTAGCGGCAATGGTGGCCTTCGGTGGGGTGAGTCTCAAGTTGTGTGTGCGCAAACGTTCAAACAGAGCGCGCATGGTATCAACATGAGACGCAGGGTTGTCGAAAACGATCAAATCATCCAAATACGATGCAACACCGTGGAGATCTTTGATGACTTCGTTGACAACCTTTCAAAACCACCCAGGAGCAGCAGAACTGCCTTGAGGCATCTTTAACCATTCAAAAAGTCCGGAAGACGTCACGAATGTCGTCAAAGGGATTGTTTTACGGTGAACCGTGATTTGGTGGAACGAAGACTTCCTGTCAAAAGGGGAATAAATTCGCCCTTTCAACAACTTGTCCAACGTATCATCAACTCGAGGAATCGGAAGCTGGCTCAAAGCACAAAGCTTATTGAGCTTTCGATAATTGACAGTGATGCGAACACCACCAGATTTCTTCGGTATGACCACCAAAGGACTCGAGTAGGGCGAGGTCGAATGTTGGATCAGACCAGCCGCAAGATATTGATCAAGGATCGCGTCAACTTGTTTCGCAACCGGGGGGTTAACGCGGTATGGACGAGACGTGACGGGTGCACTGCCAGGAGGAACTGTAAGCTTGAAGGAAAAAGCGAACAGGATCCAAAGTCGGTTGGGGAACTCGAGAATACATCATGATATTCGCACAGGACTTTACCAAGCTGAGTGATGACATCTGGAGTCCAACCCGGACCATGGAGATCGAAAGAAATCTCACGGAGGTGGCAGGGGAGCTTATCCCACACGCGGGAAAAACTCTGACGTTGTTCGGACGTCAATCGCTCAAGGAGAGCAGGCGGGGGCGACGAGAGAGAAGTACTGGCAGAACCAGGGTCTTCGTGGCCGGTTTGCGACGGCGTGGGTCGCTCATGCAAATTATACACAAAGGGGTCATCAGTGCGATGCTTGGCAGACGAATCAATGCCACCTGTCGAAACAGGACCCGGAACCCAGTTGCCCGAAGCAGCGGTGGGATCTTGAGCCGCAGATTGAAGACCATCGCTCAAACTGTGGCGAGACACAGCACTGAGAGGCACGCGAAGCAGGGGAGCCGAAGCTGTACCCAATATGTCGCCTGGTTCGAGAGAAGAGATACCCGCGAGCGGGAGTCGTTGGCGACCATTTTGCACAAAATGTTCCTCGGAAGAAAACATAGCACATTGTGGAAGCATGTCCACGAGATAGTTACCTACGAGGGCTGGAGAGCCATCGCTGCGCACCAAATTAACCGGAACAAGGCCATGTTCGGGGTGAAGTTGGACGGAATGTTCCCCAGCATAGCGAAGTTGGTAGTCCCCATCTGTGGAAGGCAAATCGTGCGCAAATGCGGTGGCACCGCAACTGCCATGCTAAGCCAGGGTAAGCTCACCAAAAACACGGTCACCAGGGCATTTCGTAGGCTAAGTGCGGTAAGAGCGGTCGCTAAACAGCATCCAACTGTCCCGCCCGAGGAGCACGTCATGATGCATAACACCATCAGGAACAACGTACGCCCAAACAGCGAGAGAGGATGTAGGAACGCGCTTGCGAAGAAACTGCACGCTCAAACGGACAATAGTCGAAGTTTGAAGCGGAGCAGATTTGCCGAAACCACCCCAACACCGAGGTTGGGTTTGTTTCTCAGACAACGACGAAGCGGCCGAAGCGGCTTTCATGGATTCCCACGCAGATGCACTAATAAAAGACTGCGGGGAACCCGTTTCCACAAGTGCAACACATCCAAACTGAACAAAAGCCGAACTACTGTGAGTGAGGATTTGTGTGGTGAAAGCGTCATCATCGATGGTAACAATACCACCAACCAAATCCGGACCTTGCTCAGGAAGCAAGGAAGAGGAAGAGGATGGTGAGGTGCGCCAGGAAGACACGGCCCAAACAGCGGTGTCATGATCCGTCGGAACATTCGGAGCGTATTGCGAAAATGACGCGAATCGTGCAGTCGATGGAGGGCGTGAGGCCGTCCGGAGACGCTGGTGTGTGGAAGGACTAACTTCATCGACCGCGTCATGTTGAGATGGCGTCGAAACGTGATCACTGGGAGACAGCAAACGAGAGCTGCGCTCGGGCGGCGGGGCATTGCATCGCAAAAGACTGCGTACTAGTTGAAGGGCGTTGCCTAACAAATTGAGACCGCGCCACCGAGAGGTGTATTGGGCCTCAGGATCATCGGCTTGAAGGCCAATGCCCCAAATACAGTCGTAGGGACTGGCTTCGGCAAGGATTTTGTCGCCAGATCCGAGAAGATGATCGCGCAACTCGGAGTTTTGACTAAATTTTGCGTAAGAGCCAGTGAGCACAGTATTTTCGCGCTCGTGTTCCCACAGGGATGGGTCGAAGCCACGGACACCGCGACCAAACTTCTTGTGTAAGGCAGGCTCGGACACTCGCATGATGTTCTGCAAAGCGCTATGGTCTTCGACAAGACGAGCTTTTGTCGCAGCGAAAAACCGCTCAGCACACGAGTATACCACTCCATCGAACACAAAAGTCGACGGTGTCCACTGTGAAAAGGGAGATGGGGACTGCCAAAAGAAGACCATGTCAGGAGTTTAATACTCGTTAGACGGGTCGAAGACAGCGGGGACTGCAGGAGCCGAAACACCTGGAGTATGTTCAGCCGAAGCTG
>CACKRE030000652.1:18364-36077 GCA_902602495.3 Ectocarpus sp. CCAP 1310/34 | reverse complement strand
GGGGGGGGGGGGGGGGGGGGGGGGGGGGGGGGGGGGCAACCAATATCAACTCGATTACGTAAGGAAAGTGAAAGTGGTAACGCCATTGAACCGCATGCAGCAGGCGAGAACAAACGGTGTGGAGACAGAACAATCGTCAATCACTTCCCTGCAGCTCACCCATCAAGTATCGCTTGAGATAGCGAGACGTATGCAGAAATTGTAAGTTTGGAACTTCTGCTACCTGTACAGAATGCCTGAGCCAACAAACACAAAGCAACGATCATCTTTTGCTACCTGTGCAGAGTGCCTCAGCCAGCAAACACAGAGCAACGATCATCGAGGCAGCTGGTTCGGCAGTTGCTCCGACGGAAAACATGCTCGTGCACGCCCTCAAGTGCCAACCACAGCGAGACAAGAAGTGAGTGCAGTTGATCAGGGTTCGGGAGGAAGCACCACAGGCAGAACGGCGACT
Organism: Ectocarpus sp. CCAP 1310/34; assembly: GCA_902602495.3. Lineage (NCBI taxonomy): Eukaryota > Phaeophyceae > Ectocarpales > Ectocarpaceae > Ectocarpus > Ectocarpus sp. CCAP 1310/34. The sequence continues at coordinate 35,623 of CACKRE030000652.1, read as the reverse complement.
GCAAGCGACACACGACACCGACAGCAAAAGGAGCGATCATCCCCGACACCAAAATACGTTTCGTGTGAGAGACACAAAGCCCTTCAACGCGTGTCGGGGCCAGAAAAACGTGGTCAAGAGATTTATCCGTTTGATCTCGAGCCAACGCCCACCTCTTCAATGCGTTGTTCCCCTTCCGCATGCAAACTTCAATCGCGGAGTTGCCCATGTAGGACATCACGAACGTGCCCAACATCACCCCGTAGAAGTACCGAAGCCTAGAAAGCACCAGTGCAAACAACATCCAAGCGCCAAGCTGCACGGTGGCGGCACAGGCGGGATGGCGTGAAACAACAGTGAAATCGACAATATCGAGGACGGCAAGCCCGACTAAACAACAACAACATCAACAAGACATCGCGAACTAGAAATGCGGACCTGCAGATGCAGAGTTGAGGCACACCGTTCTGGACGCAAACCCCTCGCTGAACCTTGCGGGGTAGGAACAAAAGACGATCTGCGAAAAAACTCTAATGATGAACACAGCACCGCAGCAGGCGCCGCAACGACAATGCCGCTTTGAGCTGAGCCTGAACTAGGGCCGAGAGCCAAATGCTCGCAGCCGAATACTCTCGCATTCACTGCCACTACAATACACCAACTTTGGTACGTGGTAGAGTTGACTCGTGCGGTATTCAGTTTGGAGAAGGAAACTCTGGCACACCGCATCACCTTCTTCGTGTCGTCTTCTCCCAGCAACAACAAGAACCGATCCAGGCTGCTACCAGCGACGCCGCTGCTAGGTGTCGCCTTCGATCCGACCCCTTGGTCCGCGTCGGACAACGAGCCACCCTCCAGCGTGTCGTGCTCTGCGCCGGCCACCCCGACGTCAACCTCGGCACTCTGTGTGCTAGCCGCTATTGGCCACTCTGCAAGTGCGCGGCGTGTTTTCGGTGCGGCACGAAAAGGTTGCACCGGGGGAATGAACGGTCGTGTCAACACATGATTTGCAGTGCAGGCGGTGGGCCGGCAGTCGCCATGTTGACGGCGTTCTCAGGTCCGCACCACAAAAGTGGCAACAGAGCAGCAATAGGAAAGTAAATAGGCGTAACGGAGCAGGAAGAATTGACAAGACCACGCCACTTAGGGTGATGAAGGACTGAAAATCCAGTTCCTTGCTACAGAAGATGGCCCAAGGACCGAGCACAGAGAGGAAATGCCGCGCCATACAGCACAATCACGCCAACATTGGATGGAAATGAACCATCTGCACAGGTGATAGTATTTATGAAAATACTCCTATCCAGCTTTGAATCTTGAACGAACGGCTTTGCAACTTGGTGTGAACACTACCCTGTGTCACCAAACGGGCAAGCTTGCCTTGTACAAGAAACATTGCAACAGCAGTGATGGTACGCATCAATGACGTGTCGTGCAGCGATCAACATGCCTACCTTGTTACTGTGACTCAACTCGAACTTGGAGGAGTCCAACACAAGCGCCTACAACACGAGTGTCGCGAGTGTGGTTCAGATCGCAATGTACTTGGCTGCCTGCCCCGGCTGCCCCGGCCGTGCACGAAGGAGGTGCTGTTCTTCAAACAGCAACGGCAGCAGCAGCAACTCTGCCACAAGGTGCGGGTGTTTTCCTAGAAATTGCAATGTAACCGCGAAACTCTAGCAGTGTGACCGAGAGGGGGTCAGCCCCGGGGTTACCTCGTCGGGTGGATGGGATCCGAAGCCTTGCCCCTAAGTCACTCGCTAGACCCCGGCCGCGGCTTCGACTGCTGCTGCTGATGCTGCGCCAGCTCGGGCCTGGACCTGCGCGTTGTCGCTGTCCACGGCAATCAGCCTCCCCAGCAGGAACATCGCCGCCTCTGCTTCCGTGCGCGTGTAAGTTCGCTGTTTGAAACCTACAATCGAATGTGCGAAATAGCATCAGCAAGGTCAACAATAGCCACGATCACCAGTAGCCGCGGTCAACAGTAGCGGCAGCACCACCAGTGGTAGGACCAGTTGGCATTACCCCACTTGAGTGATTGATGGTTGAGGGGTGGGGTGAGAGAGAGACAGAAGCGCACGAGGCTGTGCGGGCGAAATATCTGCTGTGGGGACGGACGGCGGCTAACATGGCTAGTGAAAACTGTAGCAGAGAGGGGTTTGTATTTTCGCAACGTACACATGACCAACGCCTTGGTAGAGCCGAGAACGGTTGAGTCCCGATGACGACATTAGGTCAGGCACACAAGGTTCTAACTACGAGACACCCTCAGTGCTCCAACCATCATATGCCGACAAGGCCGACAGGCCGACAGGCATCGTCGATCGTTCCGCCTCAATTCTCGAGCGGGAGAATCGCACAAGATAGTGTTTTTCACATGACCGCTAGTTCCAGCAATTTGACGTCACACAGGAGACAGCAGTGGTGCGATGTGTTACTCCTGTGACGGGGCTCATGTTTTTCTGTGTAAGGCAGCGATATTGTCGCCGCCCCAACCAACAGATGTTTCAAGTTGTTGTTGTTGTTTCTCACATTAGCTCTATAGTCCACAAAAAATGGGCAACCCGTGGTGTCAATACCCGGCACATACGACGCCGTGGGGAAACAAAACAAAACTAGGGTACAAACCACTCGGGAAAAGAAAACAAAATGATCGAGAGAAAAGAACAGGTATCGCACCGACTGTTCGAGAAAGAGGCCTCGGAAACCGATCAAAATAAGAGAAAAACAAAAAAAAGAAGGACGTTTCCCACACCCGCCCAAAGATCAAAGGGTAACGTACCAGCACCAGGCACTACGCACCAGGGCATGGGAGTAACGGAGCAAACAGGACAAAGAGGCGGCCGATGGGCAGACAGCCAGACGTACAAAAACAAANTTTGTTGTGTGATATTTAGAAGACAAAATAAGAGAATAACAGGTACCGCACCGACCGACCGTTCGAGAAAAGAGCCCTCGGAAACCGGTCAAAATAAAACAAAAACACAAATAAAGGAGGACGCTTTTCACACCCGCCTAAAAAAAAAATCAAAGGGTAACGAACCAGCACCAGGCACTACGCACCCAGAGGGCATGGGAGTAACGGAGCAAACAGGACAAAGAGGCTGCAGATGGGCAGACAGCCAGACGTACGTACAAAAAACAACAGCGACAACAAAAGCGAGATCAAGGTACCCAACACAGCAGAGTAGGCAGGGAGGACACGAAAAAAAAGAAACACAGCACCGAGGCCGAAGGCAATACAAAGGACATACATAAAGGAGTATAGCATACAGCAGGGAGGGAAACAGGGCCCAACAACATCAGCCGGGTACATAGTTCGCCACAAGTGCTGCCTCGGCCGCCCTACTCGCTTCTACAGCAGTGCCCGGTCGCCGTTTCTTCCCCCCCACCGCCGCTTCCCCGACTCTCTTTCTCTTCGGTCCTGAGATGGCCGTACTCTCTGCTTCTGCTTCCCTCGCGCGCTGGCGCTTCGCGGACGCTTCCGCCTCCTGCCTGTGCCATTTCCTCATGAACCATGCCGCCCCGTCCTCGACCTTGTTGTACCACACCTCCGGGTCCTTGGCGCTCTCTTTCCATTTACCCCCTTCCTTTTCGTCTCCCATGTTGAAGGCCACGAGGTCCTCTCCTAGACGAGACACCCAGTCGCTCTCCTGCCCGCCCCGGTATCCCACGCCCCCCGCCATCGCTCCTAACAGCATGCGCTTGGGGAGGCGGCTGTCCTCCATGCGCATAACAAAGCCCGCGAAACACAGTCTCCGTTTGCGCACGGTGGCCTCGATGGTTTCCTCGCAGCCTGCCTGGATGAGGGCCTGGGCATAGGACAGGGGGCGGTCTGAGCGTTTCCGCTTGCTCCAGCCGATGCACCGTGTAAGGAACTGGCGGTGGGTCCCATTGAGCTTCGTGTAGTGCTCCGCTGTTAGGCTCCACGAGGCGCACCCATACAGGAGAGTCTCCACCACTTCAGCCTGGAGTAGCCGGATCTTGAGCTGGCGGTTGGCCTGCCGCCTGTCGATCATCGAAGCACTGTTCCGGCGGTAGCACTTCCACGCTCGGCAGCTGCGGCTCGTGATCTCCCGGTCGGCCTTCCCGTCCGCGGAGATGATACGTCCGAGGTACACAAACCGATCTGTCTGCTTGTACGTCTGGCCGGCGGCGCTGACCGTGAACGGGCGTTCCTCGATCCCTTTCGGCAGCATGCACATGATCTCCGTCTTTGGCTCCGATACCATCAGCCCGAACAGGCCGGCCACGCGCACGATGACCGACATCATCTTCTCAAGTGTGGGATCCGAACTGTACGAACCTCGATAGATTTACTACGTACTGCTGTAGGTGGATTGTTCCGGCTGGCATCACCTGAACCCCTGAACCATTGGTCTCTGAGTACTTCCACGGAAAATTCTCTAAATTAAGTTCGTTTCCAGAAGGTAGAGTTCAACAAGGTGTATCACTCAACATGTCGTCGTTCGAGAAGGAGCTCTCCGACGGCGTGTTCATCTTCGATGAAAACGCCGACTATGCGTACGAACAGACATGGGAAATGAGCAAGAATCCGTTACCAAGAAAGTGCAGAAAACGGAAGTCCGCTACGGAAACACAAGTGGGAGCTATTAGCACACATCGGGGCCACAAGTGTTCACCCATCAGGATGATACCAAACGCGAGAACAGAGTCACTACTGCTGTCTGGTGCGGGGGAACTACCGTGTTGTCTATGCTTCTCATGTTGCAGTAAACCGTCTCTCTCTCTTTTCGTTGTCCCTTCATGGCGTTTAGTTATCTTTCTCTCCCTCTCGCTTGCCAGTTCGAACAAACTCAATGCAGTAGACACAAGACAATCAGCGAAAGACGCATCCTGCCGCAGGCAATTCAGATCGGGTTGCAATACACTTTACGTGCGTCTCAACAACACCTGCTGGTGTGACCTGTGCGTACCTTGTCGAGGGTAAACGTTGAGAAACAGGTGCCGGTTTGATAACCCATCCATCGCTGGACAGCGAGTAGAGACATGCTAGTAGGACCACCAGGGTGCGCTTGCCCTTCTTCGCCTCCCGTTGCGACATGACTACCACGCCAAGCTGGAATCGATGTGCCGATGCGCCGGGCGCCAGCGCTACAAGTGCTCTGGTGGGGGTACAGAAGCTGAGAACTAAGTAACCACGTCTGGGGCACCGTAGCTGTGTCTTGCCGGCAGACGACCACAACAAATTACATTATCAACTTCCACATGTCACATGCCACACCTCATGCAGTCACTCTGCCACGGACAAATGAATGCTAGCACGCGCCTCGGTGGAGCTGCCCGAAGCGTGATGAAAATTGCGAAAGAGGACGTGAAATGCGTCGTCACCAAGGCTGCAAATGTCACCATCACAATTCGCTATGTTTGCAGTCTACAGCAGAGCATCTTTGGTGTGTGCATGTGGAAGGAAGGATCTTGCTGGTGGTTGCAATTCACGGCCCACAGATGTGCTGATGAAATCCCTCCCGGCTTTTATCACCTAGCCAGGGTTCCTCCCCTTGACCCTGTAGACAGGGCCCAGTCAGTTTGATTGAAACTGAGAATAACTTGTTCCCGCTTTGCTTACCCATGGTCGCTGAACCTCCCATGCATCCTGCACGCGATCTGTAGGCGATGTGGGAAGATGTGATCGGAGAGAGCCACAGAGCAGACAGCAGGAGAGCCGCATCTACGACAGACCAGATAATAATGCCGACTTGTTCGACCCTACCAGACCAACCAAGGGCATGCTACCACGCACGCGTCGCGCAATGACATGCGCAGGCAGCATCATGTGCCATCATCAAGCCTTCTCGCCATCACCCTCGCCGCTGCCCTCTTTCGCCAAATCGCGTCTCCATCCCCACGACACACGTCTGCCCATTGTTCCCTCCATTGATCCCTTTGCTTAGCTGACCTGTTCCGAGAACGTCTCAACGTGTCATCCAAACCCACCCACACCAAGTACGCAGGACCTGCATGATCCATCAAAACCGCGGAACAAGCGTAGAGATGGAAGTAAAACGAATTCGACAGCGGCACAGATTCGGTGTAAACGTGAGGGACCCAGGTCAATAGAACGCGCCACTTGCCCACAGTCCGACGATAGCTTTAACGGTGGTAGCGTGCAACGGAAATACATTCACAGGACGATGACCGGCAACAATATTCCAAAATGCTTTGAAAACCAAACAAATGTGCATCCGTGGGAAGTGATCCATTCTAGCTGTCCGATATCTTGAGTATGTCACTATGGCATCGAGATGTTTACCTTTGAATGTGAGCGCGACATCTAGGGCCGTTACAGGTATGAGGACTTCCACCTTATCGACTGCAGTCAAAAACCACGACGGAGATTCCAAACGGCAGCAGTAGCGCGTGGTCTCAACATTCCTTCTTCGACACCCCGCAAAGAATCAAGTGCACCTCCCTCTCCTCTCTTTGCGATTCGCTTGGCTACACATTCACGAGTGCTTAATCTGGGCGGAAGGTACAGCGTTTCACTGCATTCTCCACCATTTCCTTCCCGAACGAACATGAACCGATGAACTAAAACCAGACGTGGCGTGTGCCTCCGTTTTCTTCATTTGCCGTAAAGTTTGGCTCGGTGCAGACGAAAATGCCGCACCAGCGATCGGAGAAACCCATCATCACCCCACCAACAGGCACAGGAGCATACCCCCCCTTCCCTCTCTCTCTCTCTCTCTCTCTCTCTCTCTCTCTCTCTCTCTCTCTCTCTCTCTCTCTCGGTTTGCAGGCACGGAGGCCTTCGTGTGTCCTTACTGCGGGCAGTTTCATGAAGAATGATGTCTTACATGCGGACAGGACTATACACATGTTAGGGCGCGCTTGACCATAATCTCGAATAGTCATATCACGGTGATCAGGACGGTGCCGTTCAACACTGATTGTGAACTCAACGCTGATTTTCGAATGAAGCCTCAACAAGCGTGACGCCTGCTAGCTCACCGGTTGCGAGCCAGATTGGCCACGAATTGAAAATGAGCTGGCCCAGAACCAAGCACATGGAGAGGAACAGCGCAAGCCCCGACAATGCTGTCCGCTGAAAAAATTCTTTGACAACCTGACACACAACGACGTAGAATAAAACATGCCAATATCAGCATCAGCGACAGCCGCGACAGCAGCACTCGCACTGACAGGGTGTCTTAGGTTAGGTTCGGTCGTAATGGAACAAATAGGCCATTACAAACGAGAATCGAACCGGGTCCGCGTTTGGGCATCAAGCAAACTGTGGAGGAAGAAGAGGCTAATCACAAAGTACCGTGAGGACTAGGCATTGATCAGGTACATTTGAACGCAAAGGTGCGGTGGGAGGACAGCGAGTGTACCTTCGGACCCTGATCCGGTATCATCTTGGGTAGCGACTCCAGCAACCTTGGAACTTCCTGATACCGAGCGACAAAGCCGAACCGGAACACGCAATCTTCAATTACGGCTTACATACAGTATATACGTATATGAGTACCTCAACGACGTGGTAAAACTAAACGAGAGAAGCTACAAGCTGTTGTTGGGACCATGACAACAGCACCGCTTCAAGCGCAACCGAGCAGCACAAATACTGACGAAAAACCCAGGTGCTTGGTAAGCTCGACTTGCTCTCCCACGCAACCACAAGCTAGACGGGCGCGAGCTTCGAGCTGCCTGAGATACTGGATATTCACCGTCGCGGCAGTCGTCTCGTTCTTGACATACGGCACTCCCCTGAAAGATCTAGCTCCAACCATGTAGCCTACAGAAGGCTCGTGAATTTCACATTCCGACCTATCGCTATCGACCGAACGGTGTGATATTTCCAGAAGGAGGCACACATCAAGGAACCACCGAAACCGTTACGGAGGCTGAACGGTTACCTCGAACTGGAGGACCTCGGGGGCGGCTGTGGAGCCCGTTTCGCTTTCTTCACTGCGGTAGTCTGCCTCGATGTTCCCCTCGCGGCCCCTCTTCCCTCGAGCGAAACCAGGAAAAACATACAGGATGTCACCGTCACTGGTCACCTGCAGACACTCAACGTTGGACAGAATTCGCGGCGACCACGCAAACCTCAGGCTTTTACGAGCCGGCAACAAATGTGGATCTCGCATACTGCTGTGCGCTGCGCAGAAATCGGCCGGTGCAAAACATGGTGGCAAGGTACGTAGATTCATGAGGTCCAGCTTGGAGAATGCTCCGGGGTTGCAGCAAATACCAAAGACGAGAACGCTGTCCTCACGGGAAAACGTAACGTGCAATTAACCAGCTATTATAGGCGATGTCAACATCACAGACGCATTACTTACTAAACCAATGGATGGCCCACTACGCTCTTGATTTGCTTATATTCGCGCAGCACCAACATCATGAATAAAAAAAAAACAGGCTTCCATCTGCCGACCAGCAAATGGAACACAATACCACCATGCGCTGCTAAAGAGATAAGGGCATGATGGGTCAATGTGAAGTACAAACAGCACGAGATGTCCATGAATATCGTGATGGTCATGCCGTATTTGGGATGCCACAGAGCCTTTCATGCACAAGCCATCATCTCAACCTCGGGATGCCGCTAACCACAAAATCGATAGCCCGACGGCAGTAGAGGCAACCAACTGTCTCACCTCCGGGCTGCCATTGAGATCGAGCAACACCCGCAGCACGAGCGCCTCACCCCCAACGGCGTCGACACTGATGCCGCTCTTGTCACCTTTCTCGTAAAAATCACCACCGGCATCGGCACAAACTCGGTACCATTCCCGCGGGCCTTCCCGAGGGTTTAAAATTGGTGCGAGCTGCTCCATGAAGACGACCCCGCCGCTTCGCGAGATCACCTCGCACGATATCCAGCAGGAACGTAACGGGGTAACTCAACCACCATGTGCTGTATTTAGCGCGGTGTTGCGGAATCCTTGCTCAATCTTGGGCATGAGTGGAATACAAAACAACTACCACGCTTGTTATTGCGTTGGGATTGAAAATGACTTCTCTGCACTCTTCTCCGCCTCTCAAGACGGGGCGATTTCGGGTGGCAACATCGTGAGGGGCATGGAGCACTTGGCGCCTTGGAGACGTCTTGGACGCGCATGTCAACCACAACTGCAGATTTGTGCCGTCAAATTGCAGTGTCTCATACGATGAGGCAAAGCGCATGAACGCTGAACAATTAGGTGGGCAAAGCAACTTCTGTCCAACTCTGTATGACATCCCAAACAACCCACTTGTTCGTAGTTTCAATGGCGCCGAGGAGGCTAGATACTGTGCTGGGAGGTGAGAGTTCACGTTGACACCACAGATTCAAACGGACCAGAGCATGCCCTAACGGAACGTCCTTTGGCTCTTCTCCCTTTGCCCGACTGATTATTCATTTCATGAATAATCAGTACCCGGTGTCCTCAGTTGTCGTCCAAACATGACCATGGGTTTTACGCATTGGCGAGGGATCTTGAGCTGGATTCTGGTCCAAGATGACGAAAAAATCTAAGGCTTGCGAGACATTCTGTATGTATACTACACACAATTTGCACAGATCCCCAGATAGCGCGTGTCAGCGGGGAAAGTAGGTGGGCATGCCAGTAATGAACGAGAAGGGCAAAAAGATCGGTTGCGCAGCACTTTCTGTCACTCTCTGGCAGTCGTACACTGGTACCGTGTAAGCATGGAACACACAACGTTGAAGGCGTCTCCCAAGACAGAACACTAACAGCAGTAAGGCACACCTGCGCGGCCATGTCGAGTTGTCTCTCCCACATGTCTCCCTGAGGGTCCCATGGTCCCTTTACGAGCGCTTCCAGCGCGACCGGTACCTATATTGCGACCATCGTTTTAAACAGAGAACTGCAGATTTTCGCAACAAGTTTCGTTGGGCACGTTGGGTGTAGCTGGTATGCCACATCTTCACTGTGGAATATGCTCCGAATACGGGTACAGCTGCGATGACAGCACCAAGGCCGACACCCATCGACAAGGCATGAAGACGAGATGGTCCACGCCACGATCAACGCCAATCCACGCTGTCGTTGCACCTCTGCATTCTTAGTCATTGGTGGTGGCGCTTGTCGATAGCGTCTTACTACCACGAAATTCATCGTCAAATGCACAAAACGGCAACCCAGGCAAATACCTAGTGCAGAAATTTGACGCACGAACAACACAAAATCGCCGTATGGCTACCTCACGTGCTGAGGCAACAATATCGGCTCACATACCGGAATATCGAGATCCACACCCCACTTCAGTCGGAGCCTCCCCGGGGCGCTGCTCTTCCTTCTACTTCTGCCGCTGCTTTCGTCTTTCGATGGTCTCGCCGTCTTGTTTGCCTCATCGCGCCCCAATGCAGGCCGACCAGTTCTCCTGTTGGTGCCGAACTCAAACATGTCACCCGCCATCCGCCCTCCGCTTCCCACAGGACGACTTTCATCACTCGCCACCTCGTTGCCGCTGCTTGCAGGAGCCCCATCCCCCTTTGCTGCAGTCCCATCGTTTCCGATTGAAGCAGGCGTTGGGGTTGGAGTTGGTGTCGCTGAAGATGCCAACGGAAGCCACAGGCGGCCGTAGGGCTCCTGTCGTCGTCGTTTACGCCTGCGCGTTCAAAACAGTGGCAGTCAACACAAGTAACACCCACATGAGCCCGTACAACACAAAAAATCTGTGGTAGGGGGTAGGGGAAACACAACAAAAATCTTGGGACGTGTAGTCCGGTTGCCATGCCGTTGTTTCACAATACAACGAACGCGGAAAATGCGATGCTCTTCCGTGGGGGCCTCTCCCCTCTTATCTGCACCAGCTGTGCGTGTTTCAGGGAACGAAAAATACTGGTTTTCCAATCCCCCGACGTTGGAATTATTCCTCTCCCTACGCGAGAGAAATTAGAGCTTGTAATAAACTTGGCACGAATCCAGTCTCCACTCCTCCCAAAACATGGAGCTTCATAGCAGATCTGCACCGTACTTTAACAAGCATTATCGCCAGAAGCCGAATGGTACCACATTGAGAAAGGCAACCAAAGCCCGTAGGGCCTCTTAGGGTTGACGGCTACGAAAGCAGGGAGGCACATATCTCACCAAAAACTTGCGGATCGGTTCTCATCGCTGAACCACAACCCGAGCAGCACTTGATCCGTTCCGCGACCTCCGCTCTCACGGCAGCAGCTTGTCCGGCGGGACAGACCGACAGCAGCACCATTATCACCACCAACATTGGTGGCAAGGGCCGAGATGGCGGGGGAGGGTAAGGGGCGATACGGCAGCCACCGGTGGTGTTGCACGGGCCAGCTGACAAAGGCCTCCAAAGCAGACATGGCCGAGGGCACTATACCAGGTGTTTCCTCTCCAGAGTACAGCAGTCTTCCCCTGCGAAGGTGCACCCTCAAGTTTGAACGAGTCCCCTTAATGTGGTGGAAGTATTTTTCGCCGTCGGTAACACACCTGCGGATTGGTCCATGCCCGGCAACAACGAATTTCCGCTGTTTTTAGATGGGAGAACTATTCAACGTATGTTTCTGGGATGGCCCACACCTGTTTTGTATAGACTTGTTGAGTTTAAGGTTCCCACCGGCATTATGTCCCCCCCACTCGAACGACATTCGAACTCCCAACTGTTGGTTCTCACTTCAGTACTGGGTGGGTGGACTTGTCTTTTTTTTATGCATTCCCCATGCAGGAGATGTACGTGCGTACAAGTTCGAATGAATCCGAAAATGTTCTAGTTCGCAGAGGTTAGATGGGACAGACTCCGATTGTTCATTATTCATCCGCAGGATTTGGAAGTTGGCGACAGAAGCATGCTTTGCGTACGTGTCATGTGTTCTTGCACTCACCTGCTTCCGTTGACAGAAGGGCAAGAGCATGTCAACAATCAACGAACAATGAAAGTCGCTGGAAAGCAGGAGGGTTACAAGCCGGTTCACGCAAGAAAAACAAATTTTGTTCCCCGCAAATCCTTCGTTCGGTTTTTTGGAGATAGATCACCAAATGTTGCACACTTGTCCGCAACGTCGATACCAAACTTTTCACGAGTGGGTTTTTTCGATTTTTTGTTTGATTCGCCGAATAATTGGGGTCCTGCACGTCCCTGGGACAGAAAGGCTGCGCTGGACCCTGAATATTCGGCGAATAAAAAAAAATCGAAAAACGCACTCGTGAAAAGTTTGGTATCGACCTTACGGACAAGAGTGCAAATTTGGTGATGTATCTCCAAAACCCCCACGGAAGGATTTGATTTTTGCAACAAGAACCTCAAATTTCTTCTGCGAACCTCTCATTTACTCTGATTTAGACTAAAATGAGCCTTTTGGGCACAACTTCACGCTTGAATCGACCGCTCTACCTCACTTCTTCCCTGCGGGCAACGAAACTTTGTGCAATCCTTGAACACCATACACCGGAGCTGACCGAATTCGATTTTTTTTATTTGAGACATATATCCAGCTTCCGGGGGTCCTATCCGTTAGATCCCGATAAGCCGGTAGGAGCGGGAAAAACTCGTGAATAGTGTTCAAGAATATTTTTTCGGATTCGAAGCATCAATACCTGTCAATCTGCCCAACTTGTGGACGATCCAAGCTTTCCTCAGATATGTACGACGGAAATCGTTTCGATGCTTTCTGGTCGGTTGCTCCGTACAAACGGTGGCCATCTGACGACGCCAACTGGCCACAACACCTGAACCCCACCTTTTTGGGCGTAACTCGCTCGAACGATGGCCGTGTTCAGTTTTGTTTGCTGGATTCCCTAGAGGTCGAAGGTCTTTTGACGTCGAACTCCGGCCGAAGAAGGTTCGTGTTGCATTGGTATTTTGAGTTGCTGATTCTCGAACAGCGTGAAGGCCACCGATTGGCTAAGATACATTAGTGCGCCTTACCACCGTAGAAGGGTGTTATCGGATATTCCAGCTACGTCGTCGTCTTAGGCTAAGCGTGGGGGTCGCTATGGTAAAAAGTACCATGTGTTGATCGGTGGTGAGTAATTGCGTTCATTATCAGAGGGGGAACAAATTTGGGGTTTCTTGCGTGAACCAGCTTGTACCCATTCTTCTGTGTCATAGGTTCTTCACGGGGCTGTGGACAAACTCACAACAGAAAGCTTTCGTATCGGGATGCAGAGTTCATGTGCCAGTGTAATAACGGTGTTCCTGTACATGAGTGTATGTGACTAGACCAACACGAATGTTATGTACGTACCATAATTCCCCCCGCTGAGCATGATGATGACCTCAATCGAGACGGCAAAAGATCGGCATGAGTCACCTACTCGCGTAACTCTGTAGACTATACGCACCTCTGGAACTTGCTGATCCCGCTCTCTGTACAGGGGTGGGTGTCAGCGTCAGCCCACAATGAACATGGACAGGGAGACAGGGAGACCGAGCCGAGAGCGGAGGGACAGATGTGCGGCGGAACTATATTGCAGAACCAGCACGCTTCCAACTCTACATAAACCCTTAAACCGCCCCTCGGGTCTATGGTATATGACTATAACAATCAAGATTATTGTTACAGCCATATACCATAGCCTCTATCATAGAAAAGAGTCGAAGACAGATTAACAATGGAATCATAGCGTCAGAGAAAACTACCTGTATGTTTTTGTTTTTCAAACACAGAATGCATGCGCGTGTTTTTTGCTCAGGATGGAAGTGGGGCGTGTGCAACGCCAGAACACGCCGATGACGACCCGGATGGGCAAAATAAACTTTAGGGCCTTCTGTCCCTCTACTTTTAACTTTGATGCTGTGGTGCGACCACGAGTCTCCGTGCCAGTGTGATGAAGGTTATTGTTCTCCCGTATCTTGAACGCTGAAGGTGAGATGCATGTACGCGCATGTTGAGCGCATCGTCACAGGTAGGTGTAGATGGTCTCTGTGACACGCATGTATGTACGGATGTACGTGCATGTCGGTGTTATTTTGCGGTTCGTGAACGCGTGAGCCCTGCCGACCACGANTCTACTTTTAACTTTGATGCTGTGGTGCGACCACGAGTCTCCGTGCCAGTGTGATGAAGGTTATTGTTCTCCCGTATCTTGAACGCTGAAGGTGAGATGCATGTACGCGCATGTTGAGCGCATCGTCACAGGTAGGTGTAGATGGTCTCTGTGACACGCATGTATGTACGGATGTACGTGCATGTCGGTGTTATTTTGCGGTTCGTGAACGCGTGAGCCCTGCCGACCACGAATTCTAACCGTCAATCATACGCCGTAATGTCAGCTGTAGTAGTTAGGCTCGGAGGCACTGCCGATCATGGAAGATTACATAAACTATACACACATGTGTCACACATTGCTACTCCTGATCCGATCGATGTGTACTATTATAGGTACATACTTCCTCTGTCACATAAGTAAAGTCCGTTATGGGGGAATTTACATACCTCACCAGCCAAGGTGTTCCTGAAGCTCTAGTTAGGTTTGTTGGAAAGCGCTTGTTACGCACATAACTAAAAAAAAAAAAAATCCGACTCACAATTACTGAGAATTAGTGTGTCAAATACGGGACAATTTTGCGGATATTTTGGGAATATTCTGAAAACATTTTGAGAATATTTTAAAGAATATTTGCAGCTTTGTGCTGTGTGGGCACCCACTACCACCACAACGACGTAGCTATCATGGGGGACGACGCCCAGACACCCCCACGTCGTAAGCGGGGTGCGGAAGTATCGTTGGGTCGTCGGTACGCCATGGCGGTGGAGATAGCGTTGGCGATTCCGCCGGGCAAAGAAAGGGTACCCAAGGGCTTTCTAGGCCCCCTCGCCGAGCGGTACGGCGTTGGTAGTGATTACCCCAGAAAACATTGGGCGGAATGCAAAGCGCAGATCGATGAAACCGGAGAGCTCGACCTTTCAAACAAACGTCGGAGTGGGCGGCCATCGCTCCTCACTCCGACGAAGGCCGCGGCGTTGCGCAAGGTCAACAAGGAGAAGCGGTCATTCACTCTGAGGCAAGTGTCTTGGTTTTAGTGTGGGCCTCGAAAATGTATTGATTTTAGTGTGGGTTCACTACTATGTTGGTTTTTGTATGGGAGGACGCGAAATGGATCGTTCAGTAGAGGTAACCTTGGGTTTAGGGTTCGGGATAATTCTTGTCTTTTTTTGGTATGTTTCGTTTCGTGCCCCCACCCCCACCCTCATGGAAAGGGGCAAAATACGGCCTTTTTTGGCCTGACTACTTTTTTGTAAGCCGCTAGTGCATGCAGGGTAATAATGCGCAAGAAAAAAAAGAAATGTGGGTTTCAACCCGAAAAACGCTCAAGATTTCAAAAAAAGTATCGCATAAGACATCGGACACGGCTAAATGGCCGTGTAATCATAACGGACTTTACTTATGTGACAGAGGAAGTACGAGAAGAGAACAAAATATATTCGCCAGAAGTGCATGGATTGTGGTGAAAAAAAATGCTTCTTGGTTTTGGAGATGCGGGCCGGTATTCTCTCTCAGTTCCTCGCTGTTGAAAGAGGCAGTTAGCAATGTGGAGATGACGTTGACGGGCACCCTGTCGCTTGCGGTAGGTATGCCTTGTCCTCGATGTTCCTCGCCCGAGAGAGCTCTTGCTGACCGTGCGTGCAGACATTATATAAATATTGAGGCTATACTATACAGATTTTACAACAACACTACTGCATATCACTATTATCGTTATACGTGAAGTACAATGTACCTGATCTACTGCTGTATCTACTGCCGCGAAGAGAAGCGGAAACCCTCCGCATACCGTGCCCCCGCGGGATTATACTTCAGCTTCGGCGACGGGCGCTAGCGGCATTTTTCACGGTGGTTGTGGGTACCGGATCTTATAACTTGATCCATGAACATGTGCGTGCACAGATTATTTCCAAGTTCCGGTGTACGTTATCGTTCCCACTGCGATGGCTTCCGACAGGCTGAATTGATGCCTTCAACGCGGGGGAAAGATACGGGGGATTCGAGGAAACGAGCGCATGCCACATCCAGCTCGAGCCATGTTCCGGTTGAGAGCAGTCGCGGCGCTCCGAGACAATGAGTAAGTGCTACATCATAGAGTCCGGGGGTAGGGGTTAGGACCCATGTCACCCGCGGTACAGTACGTGAAGGGGCCTGTCGCCCGCCTAATAGTTTCCTAGATTCCTTTTGCCCATGAGCATTGCGTTCTCTCCGTGCGTGCCATATCTCGCCTTCTCACCCGACAGACCCACCNTCCGGTGTACGTTATCGTTCCCACTGCGATGGCTTCCGACAGGCTGAATTCATGCCTTCAACGCGGGGGAAAGATACGGGGGATTCGAGGAAACGAGCGCATGCCACATCCAGCTCGAGCCATGTTCCGGTTGAGAGCAGTCGCGGCGCTCCGAGACAATGAGTAAGTGCTACATCATAGAGTCCGGGGGTAGGGGTTAGGACCCATGTCACCCGCGGTACAGTACGTGAAGGGGCCTGTCGCCCGCCTAATAGTTTCCTAGATTCCTTTTGCCCATGAGCATTGCGTTCTCTCCGTGCGTGCCATATCTCGCCTTCTCACCCGACAGACCCACCGCCCCCATGGGAAATGTGTGCGTGTTTGTGTGTGTGCGTATACATGCAGGGAACTTCGGCCGGTCGGACTACGCGCGCAAGAACGGCCTCGACAAGATGGTGGGCTACACCGGATCGGCGGACGACTCGAAACTTGAAGGACTCATGGACATCCTGCGGTTTTTCGACGAGTGGCGTGCCTCGCTGGAGGCTAGACCGACGCTGGGCGACTGGAAGGCGCACTTCATCACCGACCACTCGTGGACCGACATCCGGGTGTGCATCCTCGGCACCGTCAGTATGTGTCGATACCTGTTCGAGAAAGACTCGAGGTTCAAGATCTACCCGCTGAGCGATGTTCCCCACTTCATCAACCTTCGCTGTATAGGCCAGGTATTACGTGCAAACAGCCTATTATATATAGGCCGGCCCGAGACGCGGCATAGTTTGTTCCGTCTTATTCAGCCCGTGACTAGAACAAACTTCCCATCCGAGAAGCGTATCCCCAGCGTCAACGCCACCCCCGCCCCCGCCCCTAACCCACCACTACGCCTTCTGCCCCCCCTCCCCCCCCCTCGGTGTTTGCCATCGGGGTTGGGTTTTCGTCGCTTGGCAACGACGTTGTAAAACAAGCCAATTTACTTCGTGAACTCGGCAACCAGGTTACCGTTTTTTTTAACCTCCGGTTATTTTTTTTGGCGGTATCCATACTGGTGGTCGAGTAGATCATGTTGACCGGGGTGGAGAACCCTCACTCCGCACAAGGGGGATGATCGCACCACGTTGTGTTAAA
>CACKRE030000652.1:6367-17338 GCA_902602495.3 Ectocarpus sp. CCAP 1310/34 | reverse complement strand
AATTCACTTCGTGAACTCGGCAACCAGGTTACCGTTTTTTTTTTTTTCCTCTGATTTTTTTTGGCGGTAACCATGGTGGTCGAGGAGATAATGTTGTGCGGGATGGAGAACCCTCACTCCGCGCAAGGGGGATGATCGCACCACGTTGTGTTAAAATAGTCACGCACCCTCGAGGCAGTTACACAGTACTTACAACTGTCTCTGGAAGTGAGCACCTGAAAATAAATTAAGTCATGCGCAGCTGTCATCCGTACGCAAGGAAGTAAGTACAAGATGCCGAAAACCCTTAGCAGGATGAAGCGCACCCTTCATGCAACCCGCCGAATACCTCACGGCGCTTCGCGCTTGGTGATGTGAGAGCCTGGTCCGGTGAGAACCCGGCGTGCTCCGTCCCGGCTTTGTAGGGATGCGAGGTCAATGGTCTAACGACTACGGCATGCACGACTATGAGTACACCCCCCCCCCACAGGATATCGTGGAACACCGGTACGGGCACATGTGCCAATGTCTTGGGTCGCACTGCAACCCGACAGCTGCGCAAGCGAAGGAAAGGGCAGCACAAGAGGACCTGCAACGCAGTTTGCACGGGATTTCCCGCGCGAACCATGCGCGGAAAGGGGAGGACTTCATCGCGTCCGGGATCCGGGGGCGGATCATGCTCCCAAGTGACCGACGCCGAGCGGTCTGCTACGATGCGGGCGCCCTCGAGGAACGCTATCTCAGCTGTGATGTTCCCGCGGTACATCAGCATTGACAAACCCCATGCCGACCCTGTGGTAGGGGGTAGTGCATCCCAGGAGTCGACAGCAGCCCCTGCGGGCCAGACACCCGTAGTCTTTAACACATACCGTTAACCCTCGAGAGGTTTAGAAGGGAATAAGGTAGCGTTGGCTGTTTTAGGTCAAGTAAACGCAGGAGAGACATGAAGAGAGAGAGAGCTAGAAGACTGCAGGTATTTCGATTTTCTCTCCGGGAATCAGCAATAGGAGTAATCCCAGCGTGCCATGTCATATAGCTTTGGGGAAGCACTGGGCTTGCCCACGTACATACAGCAGATAGGACTGTAGGGAGGAGCGAGTCCGGTGCCCCCCTTGTCGAGCGGAGCCGGGTCCTGATATTTATTATATTTTATCGGGGTGGGAGACTCGCCCCAACAGTGTTCGAAGCACGTGTGAGTTTGACTTCCCTGTCACGCAAAACCCGCAGGCGTATTGCCCGTAGTCGAGTTTTCTATCTTTCTTGTTTCGTGTTGTTGGGAGTTTTCTCTCTTGTCTTTTTTTCATTGGAGGTTCGTCATATCTCCCTCAGCCTACATCACCGGGTGTTTGATACTGACGGACGATGCCTCTCTGTTCGTTGTCCCCCGTATATCCTCTCTGTTTTTTTCAATGGTCCTGTCGATTGTTTCGGGTGCTCACGTATCGGACCGACTTGCTCTCCTTGTCAACTTACACGAAGAAATAACTGGGCGCAGTTCAACCCCACCTTGCCACTGCAACGCTCTCGGCTGAATGCGGCAACGAAGAGAATCCCCGCTGACTGACATGGCCACGACCAGTGTTTACACCCATACTCAAGACTTGTACTTCGAGAAAGTATTACGCGGCATAGGTGCGCAACACGCCGGCGCTCCTAGTGGCTAGAAGAATATCCACGCCAACTTCGACATGCACACAAAGAAGATGGTAGTCCTGATCCATGAACAGTACAACATGACGAAACGAAACCCGACGCCACGGACAGACCAACTTTCACCTTGTGCCTCGGAAAATTGTTCAAGAGCCACCCCCGCTAGAAACTCCAGCCCCCTCCAAAACCGACAGCGAGAAATCCATTGTAACCGGTCGGGAAAGGTAACCGTCGTCGTCCCTTCCGTCCTGCGCAGGCACTTCTTACGACGTAAAGTCACTACCGACAGAGACCATCTCCCCACTACCTGTCGGGGCGTTGCTACCTGTTGGGGCGTTGCCCTCACCCGCGTTCTCACCACCACGCCCCCCGCATCCTCCCTCGCCTAGACCACTCCCCGTCGCACTGGGGCCTGCCCCTTCAACAGATTCTTGCCCGAACCCACCCACATACGCCGCCAGGTAATCGAGGAGATCATCTTTTCTTGAGTTCATTGTGCCCTTCTTAATCTCGGTGTCCTTTTCGAGCACGAGAAGTTGTCTTACAGTGCACCTGTCGCTAATCTCCGCCCGGGACATCCCCTTCAACTGATAAAGGGTGGGCGGGGCCTGCCTCCGTGCACGTCCTCCCTTTCGGCGCTTTGCACCGCCCCCCCCGCCCCCTCCTGCGGCCCAGCCCCCCTGTGCAACCCCCCTTACTTCGCCACTACCGGCCCCCGCCCCTCCATTTGGCCCGACCCGTGCGTTCAGCTGTTGCCGGAAAGCAGGCGCGGCCTTCGAGAACTTGAGGGAAGTGTTCTCCCTTGCACTCTTCGCGAAGTCACCCATTCGCACGTTGAGGATTTTCCCGACAACGAAAAGAAACAACTCTTGGGATCTACACTACTAGGATCGATGGTAGGAGGACCAGGGGGGCAGCAGTTTCCCCACATTTCCTCGACGGCCTCCGCCTCGCTTACAACTTTGAAAATCTCGGCTGGTATGTCTCCGAGGCAAGCAGCAAGGAAGGCAGCAAGGAAGTTTTTTTTTTAAGTGGAATATGCCCCTCTCCACGGCATACACGAACTCTATCCACTCCATCGTAGGGTAAAGAAGTCCCGGACCGTTCTTCATATCGTTCTTCGAACCGCCTTTTGCTACGAAATCTCTTAGCATAGAATCAGTACTGTTGTTATGGAAATATTGAATTATGTCCTGTACTAGTCAACGTTCAGTAGCATTGCTCTCTATCGTAGATCATGCATCGTAGATACTGTATGTTTCGGTTCATCCGTAACGCATCTGTATGCGGAGGAATTAGATAGACTANGGCTGGTATGTCTCCGAGGCAAGCAGCAAGGAAGGCAGCAAGGAAGTTTTTTTTTTAAGTGGAATATGCCCCTCTCCACGGCATACACGAACTCTATCCACTCCATCGTAGGGTAAAGAAGTCCCGGACCGTTCTTCATATCGTTCTTCGAACCGCCTTTTGCTACGAAATCTCTTAGCATAGAATCAGTACTGTTGTTATGGAAATATTGAATTATGTCCTGTACTAGTCAACGTTCAGTAGCATTGCTCTCTATCGTAGATCATGCATCGTAGATACTGTATGTTTCGGTTCATCCGTAACGCATCTGTATGCGGAGGAATTAGATAGACTACTGCTCGAGGGATCGCGTGTCTCTCACTCTCGCATGGATCTCTCGCATGGATCTCTCGCATGATTCTATCGCATGGACTTCTCTGGATAGTCATCTCGAGGACCTGCCGTCATCTGGACCTCTGCGTTCCCTGTGGATCTATCAGTGTGTTGGCCAACTAAGCGCCAGTGTTTAACATATCTTCACGTCTCTAGACAGCACAAGAAGTACCCGACTTCTGATCTTCAACCGCTCGCGGTGCCAACCATCTCGAGTAACATCGAGAGGCACAGCCTTGCCCACTTGTCAAGGGTATCTCAGACGAAATCCACAACAAGTACATATCGTTNAAAATCTCGACCGGCAAGTCTCCGAGGCAAGCAGCAAGGAAGATGAGGTTTTTAAAGAAATGGAATATGCCCCTCTCCACGGCATATACGAACACTACCCAGCCCATCGTCGGGTAAAGAAGTCCCGGACTGTTCTTCCTATCGTTCTTCGAATCGACTTTTGCAACAAAATCTCAGCATAGAATCAGTACATATCGCCTCCCCACTGGACCGGCGAGTGTTGTGTTGGACGACACGCACCCAATCCTGGGAAAGGTTGTGTCTTCTTTTATGCGTCCAAGCCTTGCTGGCAGCCCACCCGGCAATGTAGTACAGGACTTGCCCGCGCGATTTTGTGATCTGATACCTTTCACTCGGGTAAGAGAGCTCCACGGCCACGGAATCCTTGCGCTCTTTCACGTTCACCTTGTTGTACAGCTCCTGCGTTAAGGGGAGGGGATAGGGAACAGCTCGATCAGAGAAGCGCGGGCATGGGTAGAGTACCTCAGCTACGTGGCCGTGGAATACACATTAACAAGATGAAATCGGATAGTTTAGTCTAGACCCGAGCGCCAGGTATTGGTGGTAGCTCCAACACACCTATCCCTACCAGAAATAAATAGACACGCAAACCCTTCCACACATGCCCAACTCGCTAACTGACTACCGTATCAACCCACCTCCTCCGCGTGATTGATGATGCAGGATAGGTAGTGCAACGTCTTCTCTTCCTGGTAGTCTTGCAACCCTGCCTCTAACACTTCCGGCTGACTTATCCACGCCCGGAGTCTACCCTCCTAGCCGGCAAAGCGGGTCAAGGTGAACGCAGTCGCCGCCTTACTATCAGCCTTACGGTGTTCTAAGGCGGCGACTCCGTCAACGTGGCCGTTCCAAGCGTCGGGAATCAAGCGCGTGGTCGGGGCAAGATCTTTGACCTGCTTCCAAAGCGGGCCGAGCCAGCGTCTACGCCCCTAGAAGAAGAGGGAGTCCACCCTCTCCCACACCTTTTTCTTGACGCCGTCTAGGTCTCCGAGAAGACCGCTCGCGATTTGGCTCCGCACGTAAACCCTAAGCTTTTGTACGGAGGGGTCGTCATCCTGCCGCATCGTCATCCAGACGGCCGTGGACAAACACAAAATGCGCGGGTGAACAGCTTGTAACCAATAGGCCCTCGTTGCGATGTTGATCAGTCGTTCAACTAAACGACGAAAGCTGATACGACTCTGCGAGTTCACGCCAACTGGATACGTTGGCTGATACTTCGTGCTTAGTCTGAATTGCGCGAGCAGACAACGATCTACATGGTGATCTCACCCGAACATCACTCTGATTCCTTTTGGAGCATCCGGAGAGTTCAACTTTGCGGAAATAACGTCGGAGTATGAACAGGGCGATACATCAAGCGTTCATCACCGACGAGGCAACACCCAGCAGAACAAAGTATGAAAAGATAACACAGAAAATGCACTTTAGTCACTGGTAAGACTCGTTTGACTCTTAAGTAACCCAGGCTTCAGCTTACTTTTGCGCCCTGGATGCATCTTGCGATGTTCCTGCATCATCGCTGTCCTCTTTCTCCTCGCCCCCCGCCTGTCATCAGTGTGCGAAAATGATGCCTAAGGCGTTACGAACGGCGCGATCTTTAAGATGATTACTGCTGTCGCGGAGACGACTCAATATATCGATGACCGCAACCATGTAAGTCATGGGCATTGAGACAAGTGGGGGAACTTGGCGCGAAGTCACCGCACCAGTTGGGCAATTCAAGAGAGCAAAGACAGAGAGAAAATTTTTGCGCAGTGTCATGGACTACAACAGGACAATAGACGCCATCAACATTTTCCGCGATCAATTCTCACCGTAAACAGCCTCGTAATAACCCTGACAGGAGATGGGGTGTCCTCGCCGAAAACAGCGCTCCGCATCCATTTCATATCGGCACCTCTGGGAGGGGGGAGGGGGAGGGGAAGAGATAGACTAGAGAGGAACAAAATAAGTAAACTCTTTCGTGGGTCTGCGCTTCATATGTTTTGTTTTGTTTTTCTCCCATCATCGGACTCTGTCGTCTGCCATTCTGGCCCCTATCCTCCACTTCTACCAGCCAGACGACCCAACCGGGGTCACACAGGAGGGAGGGTCGGACCCCCTCATATTTTTATCGCGAGAAGGGTACAGCAATCCCTTCCCTCGCGACTTATGAAGTCGATCAACTTTACTTACCAAAAACGAGCTTGGCAGCGCTTTGCTTCCAACGGAGACCAGGATTTGATTAGCGAGAAAAAAATCACTCTGTCGGGACTCGAACCCATAACCTGCTTCTGCACCTTACGGGAGTTAGAACAACTATTTCCACTATTCCTCAAGAGCGAGGCCGCCACCGAACTGGAAACAGGTACGGCATGAACGNCAGGAGGGAGGGTCGGACCCCCTCATATTTTTATCGCGAGAAGGGTACAGCAATCCCTTCCCTCGCGACTTATGAAGTCGATCAACTTTACTTACCAAAAACGAGCTTGGCAGCGCTTTGCTTCCAACGGAGACCAGGATTTGATTAGCGAGAAAAAAATCACTCTGTCGGGACTCGAACCCATAACCTGCTTCTGCACCTTACGGGAGTTAGAACAACTATTTCCACTATTCCTCAAGAGCGAGGCCGCCACCGAACTGGAAACAGGTACGGCATGAACGGCCACAGCCAGGGCCACCACATGCCTCTGGCAGCGGCGGCGAATTTGGAGATTTCGGTCTAGCGCTGAATTGGACTCGGTGGTTGCTACACAACATCATCAAGGTTGAACTCGAGGGCATGCTGGAAGCCATAAGCTTGGTCTGTTCGTCATCGTCGTGCAATGGCGTTGCGCACGCCCCACTTCCATCCGAGGCGAAAAACATGCGCATGCATTCCGTGTTTGAAAAACAATACAAGCGCTGCTGCTGGTGCTGCCTCTGGGACAGGATCCCTCGCTTGCGGGTGAGATTATGATCCGCATTTTTCGCGAGTTATTTGCGTACACGAGGCCATTTTCCAAACGGATGTCTTCCCAAGAGAGCCTGAGACATGTACTGACGGCACACGCGACGGCAGGAAGTGCCCCTACTCCAGCGAGACAGACCCGCCTGCGACGTGCGGCGTAGTCGGATTTCGGCTCGCACCTACCCCGGGGTCTTGCCCTCACGAGGTCACGACACAAGGACTCACCGTGAATAAATCCCGCGCTGTCCTGGCAAATAACCTCCCTTGTGATGGTGTGGTCCTGCCCTGCGAGTACGACAGCGGGCTCCACCCCGGTTGTCGTATGCGAGCGTGATGAAAGTAGGGCGCAAGTTGGGGCGGAAAAGGGGCCTAAATTGTCCCCGGGTTGCTCCATGCATGCCTGCATACTTTGAAACCACGTGTAGGCTCGCGTAGCTCTGCGTTCCTCTCCTATAATATTTTTACTGTATGCATGCGCTCCTCTGTCAGCATCCAATGGTTTATTGTCATTGTCAAATACCATTGCCTCGGGTACTTGCGGGTAGATAGCACACCCTTGGCCCTTTGCAAAACTGAATCCGTGCCCGAGGTTGAGGATTGAGGAGTGGGACCCAGGACTGACAGGGTCTTCGCTAGAGCTTAGATTTAAGGTCGCTGTATGCTTTGGAAACACCAAAATAGAGTATTGGATGCAGAGAAGAGCATCCTTTGTTACAGCAGCAGGTGAGTGCTCTTGTCTTCCAATTCGTCCATGTCCATGTGCGTGCGTGTGCGCAGGGGCATATGCGGCTAGAGGGTAAACTCCGAACGAGAGACTGTCTCCCACAGTCCGTCGAAATCCCTGCAACTTGCCTTCCAGCACAGTCGACCCCGCGGGGAAGTATCCTTGGATTCCGGGGGTGATAAATCACCATCCCCGGGGTCAACGGCGGCGTAACATGTAACATATGTATGCATACTACGGCAAAAGATGCGCAATTGCAGCAGGGATATACTACTGTTTGCACAGCACGAAACGAAAACATCATGAACCTGACTATCACAATCTGGTGTTGTGGTTGAAAGCTGCACGTACTTATTCACCTCGTCGCTGTTGAACCTTTACATTGTAACACTCCGCCCTCACACAATACTTCGAATAGACTAGAGTAGTCTAGGTTACAAGTGATGCAGGACGGCGTTTTCTCGCGTTACTCAAACACGTCCTATTCCGGAAAAGCTGGGCAACCTCGCGGCTTTGACACACCTGTGGCTCAATGTAAACCGCCTGGAAGATGTTTTGGTAGCACTGAAGTTTTTCGTCTCCTCAGAGGAATGTTGAATCCCACCCACGGGACACATGCGTATGTTGAAGAAATTTTAAAATACTTCTCTATGGCATTCAAATTTCAGCACCGTCTCTCACCGCTGAACAGCTTGTCGGACAGGTCGAGCCACGTTAGTTTGTTGAGAGCACCGAGCTGAGCGGGGATCGCACCTGCGTAGCTATCGAAATAGTTCTAGTTGCGGTGCCTTGCGAATATTCGAGAATCGAAAACACCCCACCGCAACTAGAACTATTTCGATAGCTACGCAGGTGCAATTTCCGCTCAGCTCGGTGCTCTCAACAAACTAACGTGGCTCGACCTGTCCGACAGCCAGCTCAGGCCTTGCGAATGTTCGAGAATCGAAATCACCGCACCCCAACTAGAACTAGATAGATAGCTACGCAGGTGCGATCCCCGCTCAGCTCGGTGCTCTCAACAAACTAACGTGGCTCGACCTGTCCGACAGCCAGCTCAGGCCTTGCGAATGTTCGAGAATCGAAAACACCGCACCCCAACTAGAACTAGATAGATAGCTACGCAGGTGCGATCCTCACTCAGCTCGGCGCTCTCAACAAACTAATGTGGCTCGACCTGTCCGACAACCAGCTCAGGCCTTGCGATGTTCGAGAATCGAAAACACCCCACCGCAACTCGAACTACTTCGATAGCTACGCAGGTGCGCTACCCGCTTAGCGCGACGGCCTCAACACGCTGACGTGGTTCGACCTGTCCGACAACTAGCTCACGGGTGAGAGAAGGTGTTGAAATTAAATTATTTTCTGTATTTATTTATTTTTTGTTATTTCTGCAACATAGTCTATAGACTACATGTGTCCCGCCCACGCGTACGCGAGACACATGTTGGTTTTACAAGTCGAATAACATAGTTTCACTGTTGAACGTCCTGGATTCGCCATCAAACTTGTTCCAGCTAAGGTCAAGCCGCTGTAAGGCGCTCAGATTTCCAAGCTGCGGTAGCGTCCTAGAAGTATGTTCTGTAAGTCAAGCGTTCGTGTTGTTTTAGTTCCGACGACCGAATCGATTTTTCCTAGAACATGTGGTAACCTACATTCGATCATATGTTTCGACATCTGCTCCCCCACGCGTGGGTGAATTGATGATGTTTTAGAATTCAGGGGACCCTGCATTCTATCCCGTTATATTTTATGTTGGCTCATACACCAACGTTATTCAAAACGAATCCGTTCACAATACGTTCCACTTTTTTTCTGCTGCCAGGTTCCATCCGTATGGAACCGCGAGCCCTTGGCAAGCTCACGATTCTTGACCCGAACAGAAAGCAAGTCACAGGTGAGAGGAATGAGCTGCAGTTTCCACACCGAGTTCTCGAACATACCTTCCCAACCACGCGTTTGTGAGTAGGCTAGGTTACAAGTTGCAACCTCCACGACGCAACAAGAGCATGTCTTGTTGCTGGTTGCTGGTTGCTTGACCTTGAAGTTTTGGCTGCTGGCAGGTTCCATCCGTACGGAACCGCGAGCCCTTGGCAAGCTCACGTTTCTTGGCCTGAACAGAAAGCAAGTCACAGGTGAGAGGAATTAGCTGCAGTTTCCACCCCGAGTTCTCGAACATACCTTCCCAACCACGCGTTTGTGAGTAGGCTAGGTTACAAGTTGCAACCTCCACGACGCAACAAGAGCATGTCTTGTTGCTGGTTGCTGGTTGCTTGACCTTGAAGTTTTGGCTGCTGGCAGGTTCCATCCGTACGGAACCGCGAGCCCTTGGCAAGCTCACGTTTCTTGGCCTGAACAGAAAGCAAGTCACAGGTGAGAGGAATTAGCTGCAGTTTCCACCCCGAGTTCTCGAACATACCTTCCCAACCACGCGTTTGTGAGTAGGCTAGGTTACAAGTTGCAACCTCCACGACGCAACAAGAGCATGTCTTGTTGCTGGTTGCTGGTTGCTTGAGCAGGACATAAATGGAAGGAAACTGTGAGTAATTCTGTGCTTCCTGCGTACCGGACAAAAGTACCAGGGTACATGTTTTGGCGACTTCGCGCAAAATCTGTACAAGGTACTATGATGGGCCATGGCTGTCCGGGTACGAATATAATGTTCATACTGGTCGCGGCGCTAGGGGTGTGGGGGCCATAAACAGGAATTGAAGTATCGGACACCTCTCTGTTTGCCCTCTACAGGTGTCGAAGAGGCGGCGGTCATGCCGCACATACGAATAAGGGGCAACGTCAACATGATCTCCATGGCACGTTTTCACGCACGTTGTAAACCTCCCGGTGTTTACTTAACACCCCCCATACGGAAAAAGTTAACACAAGCCGTCAAAGTGAACGTTGTCACCCGTTAACATGGCTATTACATGCCTTACTAAGTCATGCTAACATGTGTTGGGTTGATGCCGTATTTTCCTGTGATGGACGTACTTACGGTCATTATCAGCACGACGGTCGTCAGCAAGCTACTATTGTACACTTTTTGCTTGATAGCGTACGAGAGATGGAGACCATCCAAGAGAAACAACGAAGATAGGTAAGCGCAACTCAACTGCATCACACTGATTCCCAGCCCCGAGGAAACGGTCTACGCACGAATATCACTCAGCTACAAAGGTCTACGCACATACCGTACTTCGCTACGAAGGTGAGAGATGTGTGGACGTCCTTATGGAGCGTCTTTTTAGCTGTTTTAAAACACATGTGATTCTCAGGCTGAAGAACGCATTCTTCGGTATGCGTGGAGAAGATGACAGTCCAGGCTGCAACCCCTTCCTACTACGCATAGATGAACCCTTCACCGACGATCCATTCCATTGGTTTTCCCCGTCCCCACCTCCCCCCCGCCTGGTCCGGTGAGAACCCGGCGTGCTCCGTCCCGGCTCTGTAGGGATGCGAGGTCAATGGTCAAACGACTACGGCATGCACGACTATGAGTACACCCCCCCACCTCCCCCCCGGTGTTTATCGTCGGGGTTGGGTTTTCGTCGCTTGGCAACGACGTTAGAAAACAAGCCGCCTNTCAATGGTCAAACGACTACGGCATGCACGACTATGAGTACACCCCCCCACCTCCCCCCCGGTGTTTATCGTCGGGGTTGGGTTTTCGTCGCTTGGCAACGACGTTGTAAAACAAGTC
>CACKRE030000651.1:31345-46308 GCA_902602495.3 Ectocarpus sp. CCAP 1310/34 | reverse complement strand
GTGTTTGCCATCGGGGTTGGGTTTTCGTCGCTTGGCAACGACGTTGTAAAACAAGCCAATTCCCTTCGTGAGCTCGGCAACCAGGTTACCGTTCGTTTTTGTTTACCCCGTTTTTTTTTTGGCGGTAACCATAATGGTGGTCGAGTAGATCATGTTGTGCGGGGTGGAGAACCCTCACTCCGCGCAAGGGGGATGATCGCACCACGTTGTGTTAAAATGGTCAAGCACCCTCGAGGCAGTTACACAGTGCTTACAACTGTCTCTGGAAGTGAAAGCACCAGAAAATAAATTAATTCATACGCAGCTGTCATCCGTACGCAAGGAAGTAAGCACAAGATGCCGAACACCCTTAGCAGGATGCAGCGCACCCTTCATGCGACTCGCCGAATATCTCACGGCGCTTCGCGCTTGGTGATGTGAGAGCCTGGTCCGGTGAGAACCCGGCGTGCTCCATCCCGGCTTTGTAGGGATGCGAGGTCAATGGTCTAACGACTACGGCATGCATGACTATGAGTACCCCCCCCCCCACCCCCACCCTGCCGACTCTGGCGCTGCCCCGCACAGTACATGTCGTGAACCACGATATGCTGTCTGCTGTACGAGGTTGATGGCGCTCTCCGCTGCCTCCGGTGAGGGCTTGCGAAGTTTAAGAAATGAAATTTAAGAGAGTCAGCAAGATCCTGCTGCACGAAAAAATAAGAAAACTGACATAAGAAATTGGACAACGTGCCCTGAGTCTTCAGCCTACAACAAGACTTTGAGGCTGGACCGTAATTTCGGCGTTTCTGAAACACGGGCGCTACAAAGACTCTAGTCTAATCTATGCTCGACGGTGGTAACGAAGAGAGAAATCAAACTGATATCCTGACACGACGAGTCTACTGCGGGCCCGTAGAGAATGTGCCACATGGTGTTGTTCTCTGTTGGCTTCTTGACGGAGGATCGAAGAAGCCGCAAACGTTGCCCCAAACAAGAAACAAGCTTCATAAGTAAGTGAATGCGCGGTGGGTGCGTTCTGTTTATTACTGGTTGCTGTCGACTTGTCGTGATTTGCTGCTTGTTGCTGCCCCTGCCGCCGCCCACGCCTCTTCCACAGCTAAAGATCGTTTTCTGCCCTCTCTTTCTCTACCTCCGAATCGCTTGTGCTTCTCCTCCTGCGCTTCTTGCTTGCTTGTGGAACTCCTTCTTTCCTCTTCTCTCCGCCGCCCCCTTCACGGAATCGATAACAAACTGCACGATGAACGCTTTCTGACGGGGTTACAACATGGTTGGAGTTATAGTCAACTACAGTACAGTAGTCGACTGCTGCTGCTGTGTACTACTACTACTGCCGCCGCGCCAAGTTGATCATGTCATCATGTCGCCTGGCGACCGGGTCTAGCCACGAGGATAGCAGGTAGCTTGTTCTTGGAGCGATGACAGCACATCTACCACCTTGCAGACAGCAAACACTCGGGGTTGGGGAATATGGGGAGCAAAACAACAGCATCCACACGCTGCCAGGTGCACAACTTCACGACTGCTGTACAGCCGAGTGTAAAGTGTATTGCTATAGCCCGGCCACCGGCCACAAATGCACAAGAAAAAAGAAGTAACTGTGGTTCTCCTCCGAACCGTCGTGGTTCTCTGTTGGAACCCCCGAGTGTAATCTCCCCGCCTCACCGCCTCACAGACTCACCCTGGCGCGCAACCCGCAACCCGCCGCATCATCGTCTTCTTTCATCCTTTGCACTCTTCCTTAGTCTCGTCTACATTCTTTATATGTGTCGTTGCATCGAGTGCTTGGACGTCCTAACCTCGTTTCAAGTGGCGCACTAGTCGGAGGTACTTCCACTCAGGGCACCCCTCTGTCGTACGTAACCTTTTCGCATCACTGATGCTGCTGTGATCAGAGCTGTGCGGAAGTCAAGCTACAGCAGTCCTCCCGCCGCTGTTGATTGTCTCCTGGAATGGAGAACGGCGATTCACCTGCAGCGGAAGAAGGGAGCGGCAGAGGTGCAATAACTTGTTTCTTCGAAGCCTCCCTAGTGCTGGTGTCCTGCGCTGTGTTCTACAAGTTCGCATGGTGAGAGAGCGGGGGCTGGAGGTATTCAGCCGCAACGAGTCTGAAACACTTGTCCGCGGAGGTTCGGAGCTTCCTGTGCACGTCAAGCAGGACAGGATACAGTATACCCAATGAGTAGCGTAGCCGTGCAGTTGCACGACAGCTTTATCGCTTTACCAAGACAACCACACAGAAACAGCCAAGTGAATCAGCATGCCTCGCCCCGGTGGTCTAGTGGGTAGCCTCGCAGCCTGCTAAGGGCCAGGTCATGGGTTCGAGTCCCGGCAGAGAGAGTTTTTTTCTCACTAAATAAATCCTGGTCTAGGATGAAAGCNCCCCCCCCTCCCATGTGACCCCGGTTGGGTCGTCTAGCTAGTAGAAGTGGAGGATAGGGGCCAGAGGGGCAGACGACAGAATCCGATGGTGGGAGGAAATAAATAAATATATATATATATACATATATACAAGTACCGGTCGCCCCGGTGTTCTAGTGGGTAGCCTCGCAGCCTGCTAAGGGCCAGGTCATGGGTTCGAGCCCGACAGAGTGAGTTTTTCTTGCTTATTAAATCCTGGTCTCCGTTGGAAGCGACGCACTGCGTTGTTAGTCAACTTGATCGACTTCATAAGTCGCGAGGGAAGGGATTGCTGTGCCCTTCTCGCGATAAAAATATCTCAGGCAGGAACCGCAGGAGGGGGTCCAACCCCCCCCTCTTATGTGACCCCGGTTGGGTCGTCTAGCCGGTAGAAGTGGAGGATAGGGGCCAGAGGGGCAGACAATAGTGTCCAATGAAAAGCCGGTCGCCCCGGTGGTCTAGTTAATATCTTCGCTACCTCCTAGAGGTTAGGTCAGGGGTTCGAATCCCGGCGTAGGCGAGCTTTCCTTGCAAAGTGAGTTTTTCTCTCGCTTCCGCTCCTGGCCTTGTGGATAGCGAGTTCGTGTGTACACAGAGGGAAGGGAATGCTGAACTCTTCTCGCATTAAAAATCGAATACAAAGTACCGCAGGAGGGGAGGGTAGAGAGGGGATCTTCTGTGTGACCACGGCGTGACGGCGTGGAGAAAACGGCACTAGTGCTGCGAGCGCTAATTTGAAGTGAAGAAAAAAAAAAATGATGGGAGAAAAAAAAAAATAGCCGGTCGCCCCGGTGGTCTAGTGGGTACCCTCGCAGCCTACTAAGGGCCAGGTCATGGGTTCGAGTCCCGGCAGAGTAAGTTTGTTTCTAATAACATTGTTGTTGTAAATAAATCCTGGTCTTCGTTGGAAGCGACGCGCTGCAAAGCTCGTTGTTAGTAAACTTGATCGACTGCATAAGTCGCGAGGGAAGGGATTGTTGTACCCATGAAAACATCTCAGGCAGGAACCGCAGGAGGAGGTCCAACCCCCCCCTCCTATGTGACCCCGGTTGGGTCGTCTAGCTAGTAGCAGTGGAGGATGGGGGCCAGTGGGGCAC
This sequence comes from Ectocarpus sp. CCAP 1310/34, assembly GCA_902602495.3. Classification (NCBI taxonomy): domain Eukaryota; class Phaeophyceae; order Ectocarpales; family Ectocarpaceae; genus Ectocarpus; species Ectocarpus sp. CCAP 1310/34. The sequence goes on along the minus strand of CACKRE030000651.1, from coordinate 42,814 downwards.
ACGACAGAGTCCAATGATGGGAGAAAAAAAAAAATTACACCGGAGACCGTGAAACTTGGACGACCCCCCGTTTCATCGCCCCCCATCCTTCCTCCCAGGTTGTACTACCGCGAAAGGTTGTTCCCTCACCACAGTTTCGCTGCAGTCGCAACCACCACTACCGCCTACTCTGCCAGTGGGGATGTGCTCTCGCTCAAGGCGGCCGGACGAGCTTTCTCTCTTACTTTTGCTCTCTCCTGCTGTATATTCGAGGTCAGTGAGCTATCAACATGGCTTCCGCATCATACCAATGCAATGAAAAGACCATGCGATGCATCTGTTGCACAATTGTAGTGTTGTAAATTATACCGGGCATGTGGTGGGTCCTTGGTGAGTAAATCCCCTCGACCAGGCTTTCTCGCGCAAACCCTTGCCTGCTTAGTCAGCAGAACACAACGTTAACGTTAGTTCTCAACGGCGAAGCCTATTGCAGACAAAACGTCGACAGTATCTTGTTGGGCAACACCTTCTGTCCGATGTCAGAAAGGCTTACCCATTAGACTACTCAAGTCAGTCACCTATTGCAGACAAAACGTCGACAGTATCTTTTTGGGCAACGCCTTCTGCCCGATGTCAGAAAGGCTTACCCATTAGACTGCTCAGTTATGGCTGACTGAGTAGTCTAATGGGTAAGCCTTGCTGACAGAATATACTCTCTCAGTCGTAGCCACCCGGCTGGTCACTGGGATTTAGAAGTAGGGATCTCCGGGGACGGACCCCTCGCCAGGCGCTGCCGGAAAAATAACTAATGATGCTTGTGAAAGTAACCAGCCGGAAATCGAACCCGTGCGTGTATCCGTTGTTAGAAAGGCTCTGCCAGCTGACTGAGCAGTCTAATGGATAAACCTTTCTAACACCCGACATGTACCGGTCTTGTCTCCACTGTATGCCGGTCAGTTGATGGCGTTGCTTTGTTTGGTGCCTCGGTAGGTCGATGAATCCTTGCAACCCTTCTCTAGCTCGAGTGTTTTGTTTTGCCCCTCCTGGTATTCACCCCCATCACTGAGATCAACCATTATTAGGGGACACGATTGCCACGTGACCTCTGTGTGTCACTTTCACACCCGTCGGGTCTTCTCCACCCTTCGGGCCCACTCTAAAATGTTTTGTTCATATATGTTTTGCGGCCCATTACTGATGCCTACCAGCTCATCATCTTAGAAATCGCGGGATGGCTTAACCCAGCCTCGAGCCCGCTAGCCTGGAGAGCGTGTCTGAGTCTCATGGTTCTTGGCCTGCACGTGGTATTGCCCTTCCTCTTGGCGTTCGCTTGCCTGGGAGAGGTGGGGCTCGGCCGGTGAGCTAAACAAATCCATCTTTGGAGCGTAATGTTATCGTTGCTGTTCTTGATAATGCGAATATTCTTGGGGATGATGGTGATCGTGCTGTGGTGGTGGTTCCCATACCGTAACGGTACATAGTTCTGGTTGCTCGTTTTGTTTGGTGGTCGAGGCGGACGTAGGCGTAATCGAAAACTCACAAATTTGTTGGCTGCTCCTGACCCTTCTGACTCCCCCACCCCCCCGCATCAGACGGCCCGCCTGCGTGGGCGCCCTGATACTACTCTCGGGGATCCTATTCGTGGCTTCAGGCTTAGGACACCAGGACATTCCAACATCACCACCATCATCGTCAGCAGCAGAAGCAGCAGCACTAGCGGGGCGGCCACCGGTGTTTTCGCTTGAGGTGGCGGCTTGCTTGTGTTCCGTTTGCTCAATATACCCCAATCGCGTCTTCGACGTACTATTTGAAATTGTCGATGACTTGCATGCATGTTATGGGGCCGTGAGGTGGGGCATCGCTGTTCGGGGCTTCCCTTTCTTCTACAGCGAAGTCCACGGAAGCAATTCCGTTGTCGTATCTGGCCCACCGCCCTACGCACGTCATGTTGTCCCCTCCCGCCAGCCTCGTGCATGGTCTTCGTCGACTTTTCCCGCCCACCCACACACGCTGGCTTACCTTTGTCTGTGTTTAACACCTTCATCTGCTTTGAACGCGACCTCTCGCTGACCTCGAACGCTTACTCCTGAGCTGATACAACGTAGGTTTCAATGAACGCCACACTTACGGACTATTTTTTAGCCGTAGCAGCAGCCTCGACACCCACCCCTCTCACCAAGTGATGACCGGCCTTCCTCTCACGAAACGGAACGTGGTATGTATGTGCAACCCAGGCTGGCCTGGCGAGGGTGGGGGTAGTTGGAGTGGCATCGCTTGCCCTTCTCAGCGGCTTCGGCGCTGTCAATCTCCCATATCAGCTGCTGGCGACGCTCCTGCGTACAGTGCCCCACAGGTCGGTTTCATTGCGCGAGTAAATCGCCAGGTCTCGCACCATATGTTGAGGGTAGAATACCCAGCTAGGGTTCTCTGCCGCGTTGTGACTCTAGCTTTCCAAAATTCCGCACACGTAACCTGCGACGATGGCGCGTTCATTCCATCGCCATAGTCTCATGCTCTTCGTTGTTCTTTGTCTTCCGCACGATGCATAGAAAAGCGGGTTGCACGCTGAGGCGGGGTTTGTTTAGGACGTGCGGGTTTTACACCACCACAGCCTACTCTTGTAGCTTAGCTTTGGGCGTTTTCGTTTGTGTTTTGCTCTCGCTGTCTTCTCTTGGTCTTTTGAGTCTCAGGAAGCCGTTCTTGGGGCGCGTTTCTATCACTGTCTTGAGCTGAAGGGGCATTTTTGAAGGGTCGGGGGGGCGGGGGCGTCTGCGGCGCTCGAGACCACGGGACAGAAAATCTTTCTCGTAAGTGTCGATGTCTACTCACCTGTTGCACGTGCTAGACAACCCCGCGCGAGGCCCCGCGTTAATGTCTCATCCTTGCCCTAAAATTAACAGTGTCGTCAAGTCGCGGGAGAGGAGGGCACGCCTCACGCTCAAGGACATCGGGCAACGGAAACGCCGAGCAGCGATATCCTCTTCCTCTTACGCCGTGCGAGGCGGAAACGGGGCAGGAGCCACTCCCGGCGGCAACGTTTACGGTTACGGGGGATCGGCGGCAGCAGCGAGGGCGGTAGGCTCACCATCGCAACGCGGTAGCCTGTTCTCCAGGATGATTCGGGCGTTGACGGCAGTGGTTCCCGGGTTTTCTTCTACTCCCTCGGGGAACGCGGCCTCTTTCTCGTTTGCCGCACAGGCTGCAGCGGAGGTCAGTTTGGTGGATACCCAGACGGTGCTGGGGAGCAGTTGGTTGGGGGGCCTATTCATGTGTTCTTACGTTTTTCTGTCCAACACGCCGATTTCGTTGCTGCTTGAAGTCTGTCCTTTCTCGGGTGGTTTTCTCTGTCCCCTCTCGCGCGGACAGGCACGACGGATTTCGTTCGTGTCGGAAACCCAATGCTGGTTCGTTCCTGGTCTCTGAGAGTGGCGCCTGTCAGCATCGGAAACGTTCTTCCTGTACTGTTACTTCTGCTCGCGGCGGCTGCCTTGTTTTTTTTATCGTCGTTCCACCGTTTCGTGGTGTTTTGTTCGGGTGGCAGGCCGAGGCGACGGCCAGCCTGGAGAAAATAGCCCGGGACCTGTTCCTGGAGATCTCTGACTGCCGCCGAGTGAGATGCAGGGCGCGTGGAGGAGGGGGCAACGGGGGGGGAGAGTTCGCAAAAAATAGTCGTTTTGGATCGAAACATTTTGTTGGTGTTTCGGCTTCCTCGTTTCGGCTCACCGAAGTCAGAGAACGAGAACCTCCCCCATGAGACAAGCCACCCCGTCGGTGCCAGAAGGTTGTAGACGAACCAGCATGTACATGTACACCCTTACAGGCGAACTGTTAGGCTCCAGATAGCCGTTCCGTGCGACATCGCCGTACTAGTCACATTTTTTTCACAGGTGACGTTAGTTTTGTACCCTATCGCCCCCATCTCCTCGCACGCGGGTTAGAGCTGATAGGAGGGGCGCGCTCGTTCTCGCATGCAAGAAATCGTGCTTGGCGTGCAGAGGTATAAACGGCTATCCCGCGACGAAAGCCAGGTGTATGTCTGGTTTGCTTGTATCAGTGCACAATGCTGAGCCACTCGGTCTTCCGCCTGCGTATCGGGTATGGATCGGCGTGACCCTCTTGTTTGTCGCCTTTTGTTTCCGTCTATGACTGCATCTTCTTTTGGGTCTCGTTCTCGGTGCATGTCGTCTTGTTGACGTTGGTCTCGTCCGTCGTTTGTGCAGATCCAGGATCAACAGCGACGGGCAAGGACCCTGCCTGGACGCATCCTCGTAGTCTTTGGGTGAGATCAAGTGCATTCTGCGCACCATAGGCGCCATATGCTTGTCCAAGTGCGACCCTTCCTCTTTTCTTTCTTCCATGTTGGAACTCCCTGAATCATTTGTGTCTTGCCTTCTCTTTCGGAGGAGCTCCAATGCGTGTTCACACAAGCAATTCCTCGGCGTCATATGCATGTTTTTGTCACGAGAGGGCTTCAGCAACCCCCTTATATCCATCAACAATCATGTCGAACGCTGTTACGAGCAAGCGGTTACTCAACATGTTTCACACTCTGGGATTCGAACCCACGACCCTTGATACGCCGAAGATTTCGAGGACATGGATCTGCCACGGAACTACCCGTTGGAGCCAGTCAAAACCGGACTCTGTAGTTTGTTCTTTTGGATCGTTTTTGTATCTTGGACTGATTTCTTCGGGAATATCGGGGAGAGGATCACAGCAGGGTATGAACGCCTGACGTATGCACACCATTAGGCCGCTTTGCAAGGGCGAGGGTTTTGGAACGCCGTAAATGATGACCTTCGACCTGGACAAAATGGATTCGATTCATTTCCGACTGCGTAAGAAACAATTTTTTGGTCCGAGCCGAAAAATCTACACTTCTGACTTCGGCGAAAGATTGTTTATGAAACGGCCATACAGTCGAGATCAATCATTTCGCGCTGTGTTGTTACGACGTTGGAAGTAAAAAAAATTGTCGAGTCCCACGGATAATGAGAATGCGATGTACACGGGTAATTAGGTTTCTGTAAACCTCTTAATCTAGATACTGTTTGCGGAATGCTCACTTTACCCACAGCAATGGTACGTAGTGCGCACGGCACGGCTAATAATGTATGTATCGGCCTCTCGCGACGCTCTCCTGTTGCTTTTACATAGTACCACTCCTTTGTTCGGCTAGATTGGTTCGGAAAAGGAAATCCCCGTCACGCTCACGCTCATTCCCCAGTCAAACTGTTTTTCTTGTTTTCGGCCGCTGTGGCCATCATGCCTCCATCACTTGTCTCGCTTTTCTCTCACGAACCTTCGCTGAAAAACAACCACAGCGCGGGGATGTTCGTGTACTGCCTCCTGCGCTTGTTCAAAGCCGCGGTCGCGGTTTTCTGGGCCGTCCCTTCCCCGTCCGGCAGCGGCCAGGACGCGGTGGATGGAGGCATGTCTGGAGGGGAGGGGCCTGACCCCGCGACCCGGTTGGTGAGGTTCGCGCTGAACCGCCACCTGCTCGTGAATGAGGGAGACGCCGAGGGGTGGAGCGAGGTACTGTACGGTTTTGACTTCGGTTTTGGGTCCACGTCGGTGTCCCGTCTCGACGCGTGTGAGTGTTTCTTTGATTGTCTTCGGCTGTGCTAACCGGCTGGCCAATATTAAGACGTCAGGCTTACGGCGGGACGAAAACGGGAAGACGTATTCTGGTCAGCGGGTGCTTGTGTGAGGGTGTGCGTTTCCTTAGTTAGCATCAACTTCTAGAACCGGCTGCGTGCACGTTGAATGTGTTCATGTGGCTTGTCTGTAGCGCCATGTGTGGTGCGTCGATGTTCTTGACGCTGGACAACAGTAACCACCGTAGTGGCCACTCGTGTTCATGCAGAGGGTGGCGCGAATGCTCTCGGACAAGAACGGTCGGATTAAAATCGATACACATCTTTTCGAATCAGTTTCTGGACAACCGCCTTAGCAGCAAGCGCATATCCACGTATTCACGCTATTGCATTATTGAGTACTTCCCTGTCATCAACTTTGAATTCTAACGTGTGTGCGGCAACTGACATCCTGTTTCAAGCCAGCATTGGCAACCTTTCGAAAGTGCTGGCTCGTCCATTTGATCGTCTTTGTCCGCTTGTGCGCGTCGGCCTTGGTGCTCTTGTTGCTGCCACAGCTGGTGTCTTTCGTTCTGATTGGCGTTTTGGTCCTCCTACAGACGAGAGGCTTTCTCGCCACAATCACTACCGTGTCAAGAGCTTCTGTTATCAGCGGGTGAGTTGCTCCTCTTCATGCCGACGTCCAACTCCATACCTCAACCTCCGTCTCTCTCTCCCTCTAATTCCGGGTGTGGGGGGGCGGCGAGAGATTTTTTCCGCCCGAGGTGATTGGTCCTGTTGGAACAACGCTCCGTCCTCTCGAGGACGCGTGGTCAGTGGTCTTACAGCTAAGGCTTACAAAACATTAGTACTCCCCCTCCCATGCCAGAGTATCACTACTCCCCTCTGGTAGAAAACCCTCTCAACAACAATATCTGCCCCCCTCGCCCCGTCGTTGCCGCCCTCCTCGTGGACCCTCCTTCCCATCTCCCCATGTTCCCCGCCTGACCCGCGCGAGGACGACAGGTTCTCGATACCCGCGCAGGTGCTATCGTTGCTCTGGTCCATGCTGATGGGCACGTACTTCACCTCGAGCGTTATCTTGATGCGCGTGAACCTTCCCCCGAGGCACCGGGTCGCGATCACGGCTGTGCTTGGCGGGATGAGGTAAGGTTGTTGCCCGAAACGTAGGCGACACTAAGGTGTTTACAGAGCCGAAGGGCGACAGATAGCACCGCAGCGTGCTACGGGAGAAATCTGTACTCGATGCTCTCAAGATTTCCAACGACCGCGATCGATGGAGTGAGTCTTCCTGTGCTTCGGAGTTTATGGCTGTAGGTCCGCTATTTTGCAGTCATCTGTATCGGTCTCGTCTGGGCGCCTCGTGTGCCAGTTCCCGTTAGTAGGGGTATGAGGGTGTTGTTCTCTAGTGACATGAGACCGCCACCTGTAAGACTGTGCTGGTCCGCGCGAAGCTCTCCGATTTTCACGACGTGTTTGATCCGAGGGTTTCCGCTGCGTTCAGGTTCCCGTCTTTCAACGTTACCTCTTCGTTCTCACGAGCGCTGAGTCGGAATCGGGCGCAGCTACGACGGCATCGGTAGTGTGCCCTCACAGGACTACCTAACTGCCCGCCGCCGCTATTATGACGCAATGTTGCAATATCACTCCTTGTTTCGTGGACACGCGTAACGGCACAGGTTCAGCTTCTACCAGCGGTGGTTCGACACCGTGTTCTTGATCTCCGGCTGCGTGACCGCCGTCACGCTCCTGGCGTTCCACCTCGCCAACCGAAACAGCGACGCGGACCACCACGAGGACGTCCATAACGATATCACCCGCCACCAACCATCGCTAACAGCAACGGAAACTACAAGAGGCAGAGGGCAGCAGGCAGAAAATGCGTACGGAATAGGGGCGGGGGGCGGGGGGTTCGGCGTTGTTGCTAACCCGCGCGAAGGCGGCGGGCCGAGCAACAGCGGGGGCGGGGGCTATTACTCGAAGGGCGGCGAACCGTCCGCGGTTCGGCCTAGAGGGAGACGAGCAGTGGACTTGTCGGGCTGGGACTACAACACGTCTTTTTTTTCAGCGGGCAGGGGTGGAGGCGGTGGGGTTTCCGGTGGCAAGAGGCAGGCGGGTGGTGGTCGAAGATCGAAGGAGTGCTAGCTCTTGTCGCCAATGCGGCGTCTGCAGGCTGCAACATGTTCACGAGAACGATTGTGTTCGCGGTACATGGACGTTTGCTGACGTCAGGTTGGGTCTGATGGGTTGAATGGTGTTGGTATTGTGTGGTGTTGGCTTGAAGAGATACACGCAACCGTCCACGGTCCATAGGTTTGTTTAGTTGTCTCTTTTCATTCCGTTGGACGGCTCTCGTAGGTTCTACCATGTACCGCTCGATCTTGCATCGCCACGTATCCGAGGAGTCCCTATCGGGGTAGACGAGAAGTCCTTTGTGGAGGAGCCTTCATCCCTACCGCGATAAGGCTCCTATGATCCCTAGCATACATGAACACGCTGGTGTATACAGTGGATTTTGCTCCATCCCGATGTCGATGCTGCATTATTTTGTCAACAGAACACCGGACATTTTAAGCCATGCCACAAGAAGGGTCGGAGGTAAAAACATCTCGACAGCAACGACGAGGCGCCTGGAAATCGACGACAGATTGAGCGGATGCTCCATCTATGTAGCCAGACACGAAATCCTATCACCCGACTAGCGGTCGCGAGTCCCATCAGCCCCCCCCACACAAGACGCTCCACATTTCTACAAGTTGGGGCTCCAAGCGGAGCTCGAATATCACATGGCCAATGGGCTTTATCGGTCCCCGGTTCGTACATCCTCCCAGCCTTTTGGTGCTGGGACATGGGTACGACTCTCTGCGCAGTCATACTTAACAGTAACTGGGTTTCTTCCCACGTCATGCCCAACAAGTGGACAGCAAGCGCACACAAGAACTTCGATACCACGACGAAAATGACGGCTGAATCTATTTAGGGATAGGGAATGCTGGCAAGTGAAAAGAAGTCCGAGGACGAAAGCAATTCCAAACGACCTTTTCTCGTGAATGCGTGCCCACGGCTGGCCCGCCCACATGAACCACGCGCTCTAAAATTCAGAATACGTGTAGAACGCGAGAAAATATCACCGAGCAAGAACCACCTGGTACCATTACCTGACAGATATTACTGAGCAGAATTCAATCCATTTCTTGTTTCAGGCAACTTGTTTCACGGGGAAAAAATATTGTATCGTCCCTGGATGTTTGCTGCAACTACTGAAAAATATCGGCAACTACTGCCTTGGTGATACTACTAATTAATATTAACCTATGAGTTTTCCGCAAGACAGCACGACGAGAGGGATATCACAGCGCGGCAAAAACTCCTATTTGTGCGACGAAGAGGACCCACTAAGGCTGTCACCATTACTCCCGCGTGCATGTGCCTTTGCCCTCCTCAGCTTTTTCGCTTCGCCGACCATGAGAACGTAGAAACGGTCGTAGTCTGTGGTAGCCAGTAGGATCTCGATGAAGAACCTGTGCACGTCAATTGATGTCCGGCTGATGATGGGTTGTTACGCGTGTCAGCAACAATGCGGGCTGCTGCAAACCAAACCCAAAAACGGAGAGTGATATATCAGGTTGTGAAAAGACCAGGCGAAATCATCCAACAGTTGGACTTCTTCGGGTAGTGCTACGTAAATAGCGCCCAAAATTGATAAGCTTAGTATGAAAGTAACAACTACCCTCCACTGCATCCCGCATTGAGGTGCGCTTTATGTCGCACATAACACGCGGTGCAATCATTTTTCTTTCTCTGCTCCATGTCCCCACGACGCCTAAAGAGCCGACGTCGCAAGCAGGAAAGGAGGTTTGGTGTGGAATGGACCCTGTGGACAGAGCTTGTCGTGATCATGTTGTTCAGCGTCAATTGCAAGCTCTGCCATTGTTGAAGGAGTGAAGCTGGAAAATATCCCTGTCTGTGCTTCAAACTAGGTAAAACGCCGCATTCTACGCGACGACGTGATGACGGCTTAGCAATGCTGCCTCTACTACTCACTCCGTTGTTGTTGTAACTAGTCCCGTACCAGGACAAGATTCGAGAAGACGAATCCCTTCATAATCGCTAGCATTCCACAACGCAACCAGCGATGGAAAATCTACCAATCGCTGTTCCTGATAATGAAGTACGATTTGCGCTCGGAACAGAAACCAACCTTCGAGGAGAGAACTCCTCTAGCGTTAGAAGAGCTTCCTTGCACTCCTGCTGGAACTGCTCCACTGTCCCCCCCGCCTCTTCCTCGATAAACCCTGGGACAGAATTTGCCATGTAGAATAAGCTGACAAAGTGTCGATGGTAAAGTCATGAAGGATTACCTAGACTTGTCCACAGGGTTAGTGGTCCACACGAACCCACCAAAAAAGGTGCCGCTGGACCCCGCTCAATAAACTGGAGCTCGCTCGAACATGCGATACCAAGCCCACCCCCCGAGAAAATTGGACGAATGCAGAAAAGTAGGGTCGGGTTTTGGAGGATCTTTGCTACTCTGTGGGTAAGAGCTGTGGAGGTTCCAGCTCACGAGCTCACACCCTTTGGTGTGATTACCCCTGCCTATTTATACGAATACATTCCGCCGAAAGAGTAATCAAACACCCCTGCGGCGTGTAGTGTTCAAATCGATGGATTGTAGGCATGCATACGATCCAGGAAAATGTGTACCATGGTATTGTATTTCGCTCCTCATGGGACACTTTTTTGTACAGCCGTTCGTAGTGGGTCCATGAAACGCATGTCCCATTTTGCTTCATCAATGGTAACCCTAAGAGAGAGCTGACAGGTTGGTGCCATAAGCAATGCTGATGCCACCGTTGCACATCACCGAAGAATTCGCCCTGCAAATGCTTTCCGAAGAACAACACCCGCTTGCGGTTTCCAAATGCGCCAGTGATGAATAAGTTGCTTCACTCGTTGTGTGTTCCGGTTGGTGCCGTACACCTACAAATGTGTACACGTATCGAAGACAAAACTAGTTGTCAAAAATTACCTGAAATTTTGTCTTCGAAGTGTGTCAAGAATAAGTTGTACACCTCCGTGAACTCGAGTTTGTGCTCCACCTCGGCTGGTGATGTCCACTGCCCCTCGTCCGCGGTGTTTAAGAACGGCTCGTGGTGCTTCCTATATATGGTACGGTTGGTTTGTTGAACACAACAATCACAATATAGTTTGTATGAATCCACCCAAAGATCAAGGCAATGAGAACGCGGGAAACCGGTGCCGTTGTGAAACATGCAGGAAACCAAACAGCCTCGTTAGTCATAAAATCATCGTGACGGTTCATCTGCCGAAGTTCTTCCAGAACAGAAGAACATGCATGCGTTCATTCTCCGCAGAACGTTCATGCAGGTGTCGATGGTTGTTCCAATCTCCTGGGAGAGCCTTTCGAACCCGTTGTGTCTATCTCGGAGTCTTCACAAATGGGGTGACTCTATTGTTGTGGGGACTACCGTAACGTACGTGTACCTNCCCCCCTCTAACCCCCCCCCCGGGCTGGGTTTTCGTCGCTTGGCAACGACGTTGTAAAACAAGCTGATCACTTCCTGAGCTCGGCAACCAGGTTACCGCATTCTTTTTTCCCTTTGTTTTTTTTTGGCGGTAACCATAATGGTGGTCGAGTAGATTATGTTGTGCGTGGTCGAGAACTCTCACTCCGCGCGAAGGGGACAATCGCACTACGTTGTGTTAAAGCGGTCAAGCACCCTCCAGGCAGTTACACAGTGCTTACAACTGTCTGGAAGTGAAGCAACCAGAAAATAAATTCAGTCATACGCAGCTGTCATCCGTACGCAAGGAAGTAAGCGCATGATGCTGAACAGCCTTAGCAGGATGCAGCGCACCCTTCATGCGACTC
>CACKRE030000650.1:7976-19829 GCA_902602495.3 Ectocarpus sp. CCAP 1310/34 | reverse complement strand
GGAGGGGGGGGGGGTACTTGCGCTGAAGTACAGTTCATGTGGGTAGTGGCGGTGAGGGTTGGTGTCTATGCCGCATGGGTCTGGAGCATGGACGTGGGCTGAAGCTGTTGAGGAGTAACCCAACGAGTCTGCAGCAACCAAAAATTATCATCGAGGAGGGGCGGGGGATGAGAGATCGTGTGTATGTAGAAAATGTGATGTGCGGCAACGGGGTGCCTTGCACGACTCGTTTGTACCCTTCGATGGCTAAAAGGTGGTGGCATCATGGATGTGACCGCCGCCCTTCCTGCGGAGGCGGCGGCCCGCCCTTGCTCGCGGTCGTCCTGACGACTTTTGCTGCATTCTTGCGTCCGGTCTCTCCCTGAAAGGTTGGGTCTATGGTGCTGACTAAAATGAAGGAGACCTCGGAGAGTTTCCTCGGGCGACCAGTTGGCAAGGCCGTGGTGACGGTGCCGGCCTACTTCAACGACTCGCAGAGACAAGCTACCAAGGACGCCGGACGCATCGCGGTAAGAGTCTGTTGTTGCCACAGCAGCGTTGTTGTCGGGTCTTGCGATCGTTTCAGGGCGCGAGACCGATTCGATTGGTGCCCTGCGTTGCAAAAGGATGCTTCTTTCGCTAGCGCGTCTTGACGACCAGGCAGAGGCCTTGGGGTATGGTCAGACAGAATCTCGCGGTGATGATGACACATTCGGAGTGAAGCGCAATCAGTCTACGGTGTGGGCCCCAATGGCGGAGAAGAGGGTCGCTCATGTGTTGCCAAAGAGCTCGTGTTGTTTGATGCCACATCTCCATGAAGCATGCGCTACAGACCCAATAGCAACAACCCAGCCCCCACTACCGTAGGGGTAGATGGACAAAACTGGCACCAAGTTCAAGAGACTTCCAAGGGTGGCTTCACTTAGTAGTGGTTGCTGTACTTTGTGCTTTGTGTTGGACTATTTAGCAAGTCTATTCATGTATCTACTTGAAGACGTGTGCCATACGGTTGGCGTTCGGCCATAGATTGTATTCTCACACGACAAGGTAAGACACCTGATTGGTGTTTCGTTTGTGTCATAGAACATCATTCCCCCGTCCAATCTTGATTTTGCAACAAGTGCGCGAAGATTGCTTTCCTGGTGTCTCTTGCTGCGTGTGGGCCTGTCTGGTTGGCCTTGATTGACTCTCTCTCTCTCTCTCTCTCGCCCTTTTGCTCTGTGTTGCATGCTTGTTTGCTTGCTCGTGCAGGGCTTGGAGGTGATGCGCATCATCAACGAGCCCACAGCGGCCGCTCTCGCGTACGGCCTGGACAAGGCGGATGGAAAGCTTATCGCTGTCTTCGACTTGGGTGGGGGTACGTTCGATATCTCCATCCTCGAAATCAGGTGTGTATGCACGGGTATCGTTGATGTCGTGGAACATCTCAAGCCCTGGTTGAGGTTGTTTTGCAGGGGGGCTTTATTTCGATTCAAACCATGTTCCACGTGTCATCAATCTCGTAAATATCAACTGCACGTTATATCTGTTGCTCTGGGGTTGACTTCGTTTTGGGCAGCAATTTTTGTTGTCTTCCTTTTCCTGTGGTAGGAGGGCGCCCCAAATTTCCACCAGCTCCCTCCGCCCCTCCCCCGCCGTCCGCCCGGGCTCCGTGTTTGGCTCACGTATTTCCCCCCTGATTTTGTAAACGGGATTATGAGATTTCAACCTCTCAACTAGAACCTCGTGCCAGACAGGAAAAAAAAACGTCGGTCACTCATAAAATTACTACCAGTTGAAGTTGTAGCAAGCCTTCACAAGTTTGTTGGGTTGCGGTGAAGTCAACTACTCACTACAACAACCCAAGTTTGGGTTTTTAGTTGGTTACCGCCAACGGAAAGGGTCCCCCTGGATAGACATGCTCGTTGATGGGTGCTGGCGATGACGAGAATTCCCACTTGCGCCTAGACGCCAACCAGACAGTCAACTGTCGGTGAGGCTGCAAATTCCTCTAAGAAGTTCCGAGCCTCGGTTGTACGTAAGCACCTAGCTGCGCCCAAAGGGGAGGCGCTCCTACGAGCTTGAAGTTCTTGTCGTTGTTAAACTGTCCCCGCAAGGGAGCAGCGTTTCTTCCTCGTCTGAGCCAAAAGTCTTGAGATGCATAGACCCCAACTTTTTCCGGACAGTAACCTGTAAGTCTCGTACGATACGTATTGCGTCTTTTGCTTGAGGTCGTGAGTCATGACGATACGAAACGCGCTCTCGTTTCTTTCTTTTGTTTGTGTTTCACAGTGGGGGCGTGTTTGAGGTCAAGTCCACGAACGGTGACACCATGCTCGGTGGGGAGGACTTCGACGAAGTGCTCCTCAAGGTGGGGCAAGCACAGAGAGACGCCATTTTGGATAACGGTCATGCGCGGCATCAGTATGAAAGATAAACCAAAGAGTGTCGATTCTGCATTGAAGTACGATTTCCTCCAAGATGTCCCAAGCCTCGTCGGCGTTTTTTATGCATCCTTGTGCGTACAGGAGGCTCTTCAGGCCACCGTGTCCAAAAACAGAGAGCTGTCTTGTTCATGTTGTAGGGGAGCGGCGATGACGAGAATTTTCACTTGCGCCTAGACGCTAACCAGACAGTTAACTGTCGGTGAGGCTGCAAATTCCTCTAAGAAGTTCCGAGCCCTTGTACTTTGCCCAGCAATGTCCGTAACCATCCAAGACATTCGTCAGCTACCCCTACACTGCTATTTCGAAAAGTATGGATTTGAGTGATGGCAAAGTCCACCTCAATTCACATGCATGGAAGATATAGACTACGCCTGTGTATGGAATTAACTTGTGAAGTGTGGGTTTCGGCTGATGATGGAGGCGTTATCCACGATTTTCGGAACACTTTTGTCTCAAGCGTGGAAGCCCATTAATCCGTTTTACAGTCACGAACGGGAGGGCTCTTGAAATGCAAAGATTGTGCGATACATCTTATCCACCGCGCCTCGGTGATGGTCCGGATTTCCGTTCTTTTTCCCCTTATTTCCAATGTGTTTAACGCAAAGATGTAAACAAATGGTGCAACAGGATGCATGTTGTCTGTGTTTTGTCCATTTTGTTTGTCGTCCCTTTGACGTGACCGAGTTTGCTGGCCGCGTCTGTGGTGCCACGTGCTGGTAACGCTGCTGTACCTGCCAACACCGGGCATCCGTCGAAACAGCACCTTCTGTCGGAATTCCGCAAGGAGTCCGGCATCGACCTGTCGGGGGACACGTTGGCGATGCAGCGTCTGCGTGAAGCGGCAGAGAAGGTGGGATGGTAGATGTCGTAGATTCTTTGTGGTGTGCAAGTCAATTGCAGGTTGTTGTCTGCACACAGGCGTAGCTGCGGGCGCTGATTTGCTTTTAATCTACGGTTGCTGTTTGTCAGTGAGCGAATTCCGTGCGTGATGATGACTCGCGGGTCAACTGTTTTTTGTCAGGAGTCCCGCGAGCACCGTTAATAGGGGATAATTCGAAGAGCTGTGCTTGACAATGAAAAATAACCTCTTAACCCCTATGTGCACGACGAGCCACGCTCTCCTGCGGAAGGTTTTCTCGAAATTCGGGCACCAGCTGGGATGAAGGTTGTCAAGGTTCCTCTGGCCGCTCCTAGGCAGTCCAGTGTTTTCCTGGCACAGCATGCTGCGTGCACCAGCCGTCTTCCGTGTCTTGTTTTTACGAAGACACCTTGGTACCCACACGTGAGCCCGATAATTATTTTGGGTTGTTTGGACTACGATTATTTCAGGCGAAGCGGGAGCTTGACGGGATGCCCCAGACGGACGTCTCCCTCCCGTTCATCACGGCCGACTCCTCCGGCCCTAAGCACATGAACGTGAAGGTGACCCGGGCGGAGTTCGAGAACCTCGTGGACGGCCTGATCGAGAGGGCCATCAAGCCCTGCAAGGACTGCATGCGCGACGCGGGACTGTGAGTTGGTTACACCTTCGCCCTTCTTTCTCTCTGTCTCTTTGCTGGTGGGCTGGGGATAAAGAGTTGGAGGCAGGGGACTGTAGGCTTCTCTTTGTCGCCGAATAAAGAGTACGTGGTCGGAATTATCGACTCCTCGCGACACCGGATGATTTTATTTTTGTCCATGCATCCCTCCGTTTACCGTGTATCCACTTTGAATCGAGGAACGAAACACCGTTTCGTGCGCACGTCGTACCATTTTTTTTTTTCCATCATTGGACTCTGTCGTCTGCCTCTCTGGCCCATATCCTCCACTTCTACAAGCTAGACGACCCAACCGGGGTCACATGTGCCTGTCGCGTGTACGTATCGGCGGACGAAAACTTGGCGGTAAAACAGGAGAAAATATTGAGCATACCTCTCAGTAGCACTATTTTAGGATGACTGCACTGAATACACGAGCTGGGGCAGGAGAGAACGAGGCCTTTCCCATGGCCCCGCCCACCCTCCTACAACATGCCATTCAAGCAAGAGAAATAACGACGTTTTGGAACTCGGCGCACCTCTCCCTTGGCGTCCGAGTTTTCGGAGCGCCGAACATTTGCGTCCCTCCCCCCTGACCTTTTCCTGGTTTTTTATTTCGGTCCCCCCGAGTATTTGCACAGACCCACCGCCTTCGGTATTTCCCCTGCCCGTACAGCTTAAGCGAACCTTCCGCTTTTTTACCGCGTACGGCCTCTCCGTCTTGATCATGGAAGAAGGTGGAATAAACTGGCATGTTCTTGCACTCGTCGTTCATTCCTGCCTTTCTAGATGAGGTATCCAGTGGGCGAACACGTTTGATTTCCGACTCGACTCAATCCAACTAGTAACTCTTGAGCATAAGTCAACCCCCACGCCCTTCAGGCCACATTGTCCTCATCGACTTTTCACTAGGAGGATGTACAGTAGCACAGCAGTACTTGAAGTAGCCCCGTGGCCTTTTCTCCCCACTGATATCCACGGTTGTTCGATGCTGACGTGTTTCGTGGTGCTTGTCGATTTTGCGTTCTCAGCGAGACCAACGAGGTGCACGAGGTGCTTCTTGTTGGCGGCATGACCCGCATGCCAAAGGTCCAGTCGAAGGTCGAGGCGTTCTTCGGCAAGCCGCCTTCCAGGGGAGTCAACCCCGATGAGGTCGTCGCCATGGGGGCTGCGATCCAGGTGAAGATAAAACAACGACGCTTAGCACATATCTTCCTACGACTTGTTCGCGGTGCAACGTTTCAGTTGATTTTGGTTGTGTACGGGTGTAGAGATGGAGGCTACGTTTATGTTGTTTCGGAGAACAAAAACGCTTTCGAATTGTGAACAGCCAGGACAGGATGGGCCACGATGCGCCTGTGCGATCAACCCCGCCAAGACGGTGAGAGTAGGGCTGCCCTTACAAGACAAGGGGCACCGAGCGTCAAGCGTCATGCCCTAGTTGCAGCCGCCGTGGGTGTTTTTTTTTTTCGCGATTGCTGGGACTGCTGTTGTGGTAGGGTGGCCGAGGCAAGCCAAATCTAGAGCCACTCTCTCCCGCGTGATTCAAGAAGAGGAGACGTGTCCGAGTCATCCGCTGTGTCAGCCACTGCAGAGTCGACTTATTTTTCGTGGAAATTTGGAGGTTGAACCGTAACCCGTTGTCAGCTGGGGCAAGAGAGCGCGGGGCCTTTTTCCCGTGGTCCCGCTCGCTTTTCTTTGTAAACTGCCTATCAAGCAAGAGTGAAACCGCGACGCAATGGAACTCTGCGCACCTACCTCATAGCGCCCGGGTTTTCGGAGCGTCGCACAGATGCGCACACCCGTCGTGTCTACGTCTCGCGTGAAGACCTTCATGGACGTATGTCATCGTTTCTATTTGGTAGACCCCTTGTGTGGATTGTAGGGTTTGGGAGGGCTCGCTCAGTGCTAGGAGGCGCGTTTGCATCAAATGTGCATCAGTGTACAGTAGTCAAGGGCGCTGCACTCTGACTTGGAGCAACCTAGCGTAATTAAGCGGTGTCGTTGATGGTGCTACGATGTGGCCTGCCGACTGTAGCTAGTCCCTGAAATAACGCGTATCAGCGTTCCTCTGCTAACGGTCAACGGCTGCTCCTCTTACTGTTGGATTGCTGCGGTGGTGCTGACAGGGAGGTGTCCTGAGGGGAAGCGTGAAGGACATCCTGTTGTTGGACGTGACCCCCCTGTCTTTGGGTATCGAAACGCTCGGCGGCGTTATGACCAAGCTCATCAACCGTAACACCACCATCCCGACCAAGAAGGTCCAGGTGAGACAGACAGGCGAAGCCACACGCCGCCATTTCAGGCACGATACAATGCCCGTGCAAACCATTTTGCTGTGGACAAGTTACAATGCGTAGAGTAATATAAAGCCCCTGCTCGGATACACGACTCCTTTTGCAAACTGGACGACATAACCTTCGGCGGCAATCAATTCACGCTAAATGCGGTTCCCGTGGGTATCGTCCGAGCCCACTTCGACTCGAGAAACGTCGATTTCTACAAGTATGTCTGCTTTTTTTTTATCACCCGCGAGTGCGTAATAGCGACGAGACTACAGTAGGGGCACTGCGGCTGGGTTTCTTTTGCCAATGGAGGCGTCGACAGTCGTAGTATTCTTTACTTTACAGGACTACCCTGGAGTAGCCCACACGGCTGTTGGAACCCCACGCCGTACTCGCACGGACCGCCATCCGAACGCAACTGGACCACCCGGTTTTGTTTTTCAGGAACGAGGCGACTTACGGACTAAACGGACGCGTGCCTTTTTGGTTTGTTATTTTTTGCAGACGTTCTCCACTGCGGCGGACAACCAGAGCCAGGTGCAGATCAAGGCGCTCCAGGGGGAGCGTGAGATGGCCACCGACAACAAGATGCTCGGCCAGTTCGACCTCGTCGGCATCCCTCCCGCACAAAGGTGACCCACGAAAGCCGAGACGGGACTAGGCTAGGCGTACAGGGCGCATGGTGCTGCAAGAGCCTTTGTGTCATCATGTTTTGTCATAAGGCAATGGATGGGAGCCAACTCCGCCCTCCAACCCGTCAGCCAGGATGTTGTCATTTATGTAGTGTATTGCAGTGAGCGTTTCGTGATGAATTTTGGTGTCTGGCAAAGAGGAGCGCCGTAGGGTAAGGGGCCTTCGCCTCTCCACCATTCCACCATGACCGTAGACAGCACCAGTTGCCGCGGCACGCTGCAGTGTTTGGGTTGGATGGAGCATTCGCCATGACTCTGGTTCAACCCCGAGCCATCCCCGCGCGCACGGTAGATCTGATCCCACCGCTTTTGCATCTGTGGTGGAACACTTTGATATGAAAACCGTGTCCCGCACGCGACTGGTATCCTACTTGACGTGTGCAACTTTGTTTGATTCACCTGCCCGTCGACATTTATCCTTGCACACGATTGACATCATACTTGACAAGCGGAACTCTGTTTGGTTTCAATGGCCCCTGGTGTGGTGTTGCAGGGGTGTGCCGCAGATCGAGGTCTCGTTCGACATCGACGCGGACGGCATCTTGCACGTGGGCGCTAAGGACAAGCAGACCGGCAAGGAACAGAGCATCGTCATCCAGAGCTCTGGAGGACTCGGGGAGGTGAGAAGAGCACCTATCCCCCCCTCCCCCCCCTCGCCCTATACGACATGTTTGAGGCTAGACCATTAATCGATTGGTTCTGATGGGGTTCGTTCTGCGCGCGAATTCACCGCGAGCGAGCGTCTACGCTTTTACTTCGGTGACGTTTTGGTTGATTCGATTTTTGTTTGGTTAGTCGTGGTGGAAGGCGGAACGCCTCTGCGTGAACTTTAGTGTTCAGCGGCAACCTCCAACGTTATCCTTGCTGACGCTCGAAGAACTCACGAGTTTGTCTGCTCCCCTGTGCGACAACGCCGGCCGCGGCTCAGCTTCAGTATGATCTTCAAGCATTAACGCCGTTTTATTTTGTTGCTTTTTTTTTTCTTGATGTGATTTCGGTGACTTGTAGGCCGACATCGAGAAGATGGTGAGAGACGCGGAGGAGCACGCGGAAGCCGACAAGAAGCGGCGAGACCTCATCGAGGCCAAAAACAGCGCAGACTCAGCCGTATACGGGTAAGTTCGTCACAGGCGAGACCTCATCGAGGCCAAAAACAGCGCAGACTCAGCCGTATACGGGTAAGTTCGTCACACCACCCAGCGCATGTCCGTTGTTTCTTCCAGCAAGGAGAAGAAAAATCCATTTTCAACGCTTTCCTTGCTCAGATCTTAAACGTGAACACATACAGCGTTGGAGCTTTGCTGGACAACATGGTCCTTCCTTCCATGTTTTTGTCATTCTTGAAGGTACGACCAAGTCACAACCTCACTCACCCGTTTTTCCGCTTCTTGTCAGTAGTCAAATGTCTGGACGAATGTCTCTCCCTGCACACGAAGCAGCAGCAGACCGTGTTTATTTATTCCGATCACCGCAACTCTCGCCGCATGGCGTCCCTCCTGGAACTTTTCTCTTTCAGCACCGAGAAGAACTTGTTGGAGCACAAGGACAAGATCCCGGAGGACGTGAAGGCAGACGTGCAGAAGGCCATCGACGAGCTCAAGGCCGTCATGGAGTCTGAGGACACCGAGGAGATCAAGGAGAAGGTCCAGGCGCTCCAGGTCAGTCGTTGAGCGGTCAAATCCGTGCACTGTAAACAATGATGGAAGCACTGCTTGCCTGCCTTTCACGATGTTTTGATAACGCGTGCACAGAGGGTCCCAGGGCTTCGTAGCGCGTTGGGCAGATGTGCGGATGTGCTTGGGGTGACAAACACGTGTTTGCGAATTGGGTGTCGCAGCAGCAACAATGTCTTGTGTGCGGCATCTGCTGTCTGCAGCCTTGATGAACCCTTTGCCTTCACATCTTTCTTTGTTTGCGGATAACGTTGGCGTTCTCTTAATAGGCACGACTACACACCAAAAAGTCGTCCAGAATACCGACCTTGTTCACGCAGTGCAGACAGCCACAATTTTCTTCGTTTGAGCGAATGCTAGGTGATACGTACGCTGCTCTGACCTTGCACACAAGCTATCGCACTCGTGTCTCACATGAGATATGGCTCCCAGGCAAGACAGCAGAGCCGCATTGAGACTCACCACAAGCGTAACCCCAACCAACCCAACATAGTTATGGTAGATACGCAGGAGAGCAGATCAAGAGCATGACACGAAAGTGCGGAAATGGAACCTCAACCCCCCCTCGTCCCCCTCACTTCCTTGGCCTTTTTGACAGACGGCGGCGCTCAAGATCGGTGAGGCAATCTACGGCAACAAGGGGGCGGCGGGGGATGATGCGGAAGGGGCGCCAGATGGGGGCGACGTACATTCCGACAAGGAAAACATTCAGGACGCGGAGTTCGAGGAGAAGAAGGAGGAGGGGGAGGGCGAGAAGAAGTCTCAATGAGTGGTTGATAATTAGGAAAGCTCTTGGAATTTTCTTTCGGGATGTTGAAGTAGTAGTTTTTGTCTCACCGGCGGGTGTTTTTGTTTGCAAGAGTTGCCCCAACTCAAGCGTACGACCAAAGGTTCAGGGAGGGAGAGGGTATTGAGGCGGGTGATTGTGTTATTTCTTACGTGTCCGTCCTTGGTTGCAGCAGGTTCAGTTTAGAGGGTTGGGAACGGGCGAAGGCTGTTTGCCGTAGACTGCTCGAGATGGATGATTATTTTGCCCACGCGATCATGGTTGCAGCTATTTTTGCTTCGGTGGTCCTGTTTTTCAAAAAATTTGTTCTGCCGCTTTGTTTCTTTTGGATAAATGGAACTCAAAGTTGAATGCAACGGCGTACGTCGAGGTGCTCAAAACCCGACCACACGGCAACGACATTTGGCCCAGGATATCGCCTGTTCGGGTGTGAAATACAATAGTCACAGAGCTTCAGTGCCCGTACGTTGTCTCAAAGAAGAGTCAGAAGTTGGGATGCATGACTCTAAGGCTGTATCCACGTGCACACCGTGACGTGCGCAAATTATCGCACACACCCCAACCGACTTTGACAGCTTCAAGGCCCAACGGACCAACATACCAAGGAGGGTGGTTTTGGAAAGCGTTGAAAGGTGATTCCTTGCTTCCATCGGTCGGCTTTCGAACCCTTGGATGTAGAGCAATGGAGCTTTTGAACGTCTCACTCTGGCGTGTGTCGACTTCGCACCTTTAACGGTGGTCGGTCGTTGTTTTGTCGGTCTCTACTCAGCACCTTATAATACCCATACCGGTCCAACTGACTTGGGCCCCTTGCGTGTGCAAGGGCCAACAACCCCAAAAAAAGGGTAACACGGACCTAAAAGTCACGCGGGAAAATAAACGGACTCGGAATATCCTCAAACTAACGCGATAGCAGCTCAAGACAAGCTGGAAAGTGATCGGACCCGGGAACACAAGGAAACTTGGAGGCCCCCATCCAAAAACAATTACGAGGGAGAGCCCATCGCTTCGGATCGGCACGTGACGCCGAGCAAACAACTTAGAGTCGCCTGAATGTATAGCTGTGCCCCTGACGCCATAATAACGCCGGCTATGCTTTCTTCTCCACATGTGGTTCTGAAGACACTCCACTTGACGACAAAGTACAGCAGCAGATGCAGGCACCGCTGCCTAGCACCGTCTCATGTTGTGGGGCAATGAAGCTGTGAGGGGGAAGGAGTTGGCGATGTAACGGCGAGGGTGCCAAAGGCAACACATCAGTCAGTCCAGATGGATGGGACGTGTCCTTTGACCACACGTTGGGTGTCCGCCAAGCGTGCAGCAATGTGCGTGCGCGAGCCATCGCTAGACAGCAACGCTGCAGCGCCGGGAGACGAGGGAAACTTTTTGAAGCCTTTGCCGTGACCCGGGAAAAACGGTGCCCCACCACGATTCGACTCTCGTTACCTTGGACCCATTCTTGGGCAAAGGAACAAGAGTCAAACATCTCAACCTGCCGTCTGGGGCAATTTCTCTGGGGAGAGGAGAGGATCCCATATCAAATGTAAGGCTCTCGATACGCCAAAATACATGTACCCCCGAAACAGCAACAGTGGTATCTACATCCAACAAGCACCCACCAAAGCACGCGAAAAAGCAGTCAAAAGCACGCACAGCACAGCGCCCTGTCTGCCGAGAAACGAAGAGTTCGCGCAACACCCTCAGCCAATGAGGAACCGACAGGACGACACCAAACCTCACTTAACGGACCGTCCGACCCGTCATTGGACTCTAGAGTACGAAACATCAAACGGAGGAAACAAGTCAGTTTCCCCTGGACAAGAGGCACAACAACGGCATGTCTCGTCCACCCACCACCCCCACACGGCTATCAACCAATTCCAAGTTTACCCGCCATGGCCATGACAAAAATCCGCACCTTTAGACATGGCACAAGATCAGACTATTAATATTTAGCTGGCGGTGTCGTCCATGTCCCCTGTGCCGCCATCATTTTCTTCAGCGAACCAACAGGCCAACAGGCTAATTGCCACGCATCATTCTTTGCGTCGTACCATCTCCTCCCAATCGCAGCGGAAGACCTCTGACCGGTCACATGTAGCGTCCAGTCCCCCCCTACCGAAGCCACATTTTGGCTGAAGCTACTTGCATCTCTACGCTCGCCTGCAGAAGCATCATAGAGTCAGCCCAAAGAAGCACGAATCGAAATCATCACCGACCGAATATACATGCCCGCCCAGGGTCTACTTCCCGTACCACTCGTAGCTGAAGCTCCCTGCGCAAGAGGTGATCTGCTTCACGCCCAGGAAGGCCTCGAGACCCCACCGTCCCAGCTCCCTGCCGAAGCCGCTCTTCTTGTAGCCGCCCCAGGGGGCCTGGATAAAGGCGGGCTGGGAGCAGTTCTGCCACACGATTCCGACTCGGAGCGCACGGGCCACGCGCTCGCACCTTAGCATTTCGAGCACGGTGCGTACACGACGATCGGTGGTCGGGG
>CACKRE030000648.1:31091-41856 GCA_902602495.3 Ectocarpus sp. CCAP 1310/34 | reverse complement strand
GTTCTGACTCGAAATAATCTGTCATGCTGTGAGTACATCCAACAGACGAGACAACCCACCCAGATGGTATCTTAGTTCAAGGGTCCAAAGACCATAACACTAGCCCGCTCTCCATTCGTCCTCTCGCCCAAACATCTCACCCCTACTTTGTTTCTCTCCATCAAGGCTATACCACGACGCTCGTCGAGGAAGGCACATCAGGACAAGGTGGAGGACCTCGACTTGGGACCTACTGCTGTGGTTCGCGAAAGGTGCCTGTGCTCGAGCATATCATGACTAATCGCAGCAAGAGGTCCTACTGCTGTACTGCCGTGCTGCGTAGGATGCGGAGAATCTTGACTTCGTATGTAGTGTAGACATGTCTCCCTCTCGCCTTACTTATATGATCTCGTGGAGAAGGCGTCTTCTACTGTAGTCACGTACATATGAAGGACACATTCCTTGTGCCTTGGCCTGCTCCCCTCGTGCTTGTTGAGTCATACCCTCTGACTGAGCCTATAGTCTAGTCGCGTAGATCCCTCTCACTGCTGTCCCTCTCTGCTCGAGAACGTATGTACACACAGTGCTGCGCCTGAGAACAGCGGCTACCACGAGGCTTGCGTTTTCATAGCCTGTGGTGAGTGTCGATTAGGTGGCTCTATAAACCACAGCAGTTTTTCACCCTCGGGAACCCTTACCAAGTCTAAGCAAGGATCACATGATGTTCGCTTCTTCGCCCCCCGTTCGCCCTGTATTTCTTTAGACAAAAACACGGCAAACAGCTTTTCTGACGGGCCAAATGGCACCTCGCACAAGATAAGCAGTCCTCGACAATTCTGGTAGCGATCGTCTTCTTCAGTGATGCCCTCGAACAGGAATTCGCGAGGGCTTCCCGTCAGTTGTAAACCGCGTTCATCAACCGCCTTACAAGATCATCACCGACGACAACAACCATGCCGATCGCTCGATCACCCCGTGCTAGCTGTGAGACGTTAGTTGTATTGTGTTTGCGGAACAAATTATATATAGGGGTCTCGACATATATGCATACAGACTAACAGACCCTTTCACGATGATTCTCGCCGAGGGAATGTGATTGTTGGGATGAGTGATGTTTGCAGGCGGAGGAGTTTCGAACGGTCTGGATATATTGTAGATGGCAATCTCGTTTTTTCTCATCTAGGCTACTTGACACTTTATTCTCGTGGCAGAAAGGGTACAACTCCGTGCGTACCAACGCCTTGTGTTCCTTGCGTCCAGGCTTGCTCTCATCGTGCTGGATGAACCGCATCGTGCTTGAGTAGAAATCCTGTCCTGGCGAATGATTGTACTACTATGTAGAATCTATCTGCCGAATTGTTTGCTTGAAAACGCAGAAGACCGAACTAAGCGTTATGTTTCCGCCCGACCACATCTGGGATGATGACGCTCGTCTACGACTCTGTGTGAGTTTTGCTTCTAGTACATATTTTGTGGTACCGAGGCGAAATCGCTCCCGGATGCAATCTTCTTCCTCGCGAGTTCATGGTGTATGTCCAGGTCGCAACTGTAATAGCCCCCTCCGTCTCTACACATTACCCATGTAAGCTTTCCGACCGCTGCTCGACTTGCTGTCCCGGATTGTCATCTTGACAGCGCCTCAGAGGAGAAGAACGCCGAAAACAGGAGATGAAGATCTTGCAAAGTCGTCTTCTGTGGTAGCAATCGCTAACAAGCAAGTTCGCAAGATGTGTGTCGAGAACGTGATCGCCCCCCGTGCAAGAGATTAATTCAACCCCAGCGAACTGCATAATTGAATCATCCCAGCTTTTTGCCCGTTTATTCTACGTAAGAAAATTGATCTTATGAGTCATATTGGTGTCTGCTGGTTGATTTGTCGTGGCTTCTGGCGCTCTTCTCCCATTCAACGACCCCCCTCCCCCGGCTTTGCAGGTGAAAACTCGTGCGGTGGTCGCTACGGTCGGGGCCATATCGTCCTTTGAAGCCCCTGCCGCGTCCACCACGATCAGGCTACTACTTCTCCTCGATAACGACATGATCAGGCTACTGCTTCTCCTCGATGACGACGCCGACAACATACATACGCGGTGACCACGCAGACGACGTTCAAGACCCGATGGGCAACGACAGCGTACATAGGCCGCAAAGGTGTCTGAGCGAACAGCCTCGGTGTGCGCGCCTCCCCACCATCGAGCGTCAAGCTTGGTATCCACGGCTATCTCTCCACAGCCAATGACGTTCACAATGATTATTTTGTCAACCTTGCTCATGGCCAGCTTATCGCCATGAACGTCATCGGCCGCGTCGAGACCGTCGTGGGCACCAAGCTTGATGTGCGACGGTGGCGAGGGAGGAAGCGCGTACACCAAGGCTGCTCGCTTGGACGTAATTGCGGCCCACCTTGTCGTCATCCATCTGGTTTTGATGGCCATCCGTGTTGTCATTACGTTTGGTGTCGATGTCGTCATCGAGGGACAGCAGCGGCGTCTGGTCGTGGCGAACACCGCAAGGTGAGCAGGGTGTACAGCAGCCCCGTAGTTCGTTGCACTTGGGCCGGGCGGCGCTGTCCGTTGCTAACCAATCTTGCTTGTATTGACGCGCACTTTTGCCTGACATGTCGAACAAGCCGCCCGCCGGCATGTCGCTCGCATTCCGGGTCTCAATGGTCGTCCGCAGACTGCCGATGGTGTTGATGGCAATCCTCCAGCCGGCCTTGATCATGGTTGATGGGTTGGCGTTCGAACACCTAGACGCTGCCCATGACAAAGGATGACAGGAGGATTGCCGTGAACGTCATCGGCCGTCTGAGGACCGCCATCGAGATCAGGGATGGATGCGTACGACTTCCTGGCGGCGGGCTTGTTGGACATGTCGGGGAAGTGCGCCGCAACGAAGGCAACGTTGGCCAGCAACACCCAGCGCTGCCCGGCCGAAGTGGAGCGAATCTCCAAGCTGCTGTCCGCCCTGCTCTCCATGTCGGCGAATATCAAGAGGGTCACCCGGTGAGTTGCATGTTCATGTGTTGGCTTGGTCGACCGCCACTCGTAGAATGGGAGTACAACCATGTTGTATTGCTGGAGGAACGTGTACTTGTGAAGAATGCATTGAAGGGTGTGTCAAGCGCACGTACTTTCCGTTCTATACCCATGGCAAGAATCGTGGCATTGGCGATTTCGCCACGATTCTTCCAATGTGTTTCCCAACTTGGGTGCTGTGGTGCGCCCTATCATGAGATGCTGTAGTGCTTCCTCCCATCTCCCAAGAACTCGACCCTACACTTCGATCAGGGACACCCCGTCTCGACGATGTTGTTTCGGTACCGAATGCAAGCACCTGTCCTGCTGCCATCCGTGTTTCCCCCTCCAAACGCCTCCAGGAACTCCAAGGGGTGTGTTGCTCCCGTGCACCAGAGAGCTGTTAAGCCCTATCTCCCCGAGTCCTACCAGGTGTCACGAACGCGGTTAGTATGGACTCAACGCATCTCGTTCTTGAAGCTTATTCGTTTTTCAAGGAGGCGTTGCGTCGAGTCCACTTCCATCGGGTTTTCAACGGGAAGGAAAGCCCGTTGCGGCTCGACGAGGTGGATCCAAAGAGATCCATGGCCTCCCTGTGATCCCTGGGAGAGACTCACTCGTTCGGATTCCGGTAGGCGCGCGGAGGAGGATACACGGATAACTCGTCCTGTGCGGGAATGCATCCGTTGTTGGTTGTGCTCACGGTACACAGGGGGTTGGTGTTGAAAGTACCGTTGTCTGCTTCGACCCCCCCCCCCGCTACCATTTGACCCCGCCCCCAATGAACTGGGTTGAGAGCAGGGAAAATGCAAGTACCTGACTGTTTCGACGGGCCATTCGACTAAGAATGACCCCCGCCCCCCTGTTGTAGCTATTTGATACTTGTATGTTTTGAACTTGAGATCCTGCCTGAGGATTTTAGTGTCCGCCACGACAAGGCTATTGGTGCCCCTTGATGAGGACACGGACAACAGTTGCGGCATCACGGATAACATTCAAGACCGGATGGACGACGACTAGGTCACCACGATATTGTCCGGGCGACCAGTCGCGATGTGCGTTCCTCTCCTCCAGACACGGTTGGTTGAACATTCAGCTTCGTGTCCATGGTGATCTTGACGCGCCTGACACGCTCGCCGGCGACGCTCTGGTCAGCCTTGCCCATGGGCAGCAGCAAGCATGCCATGAACGTAGTCGGTCGCTTCGAGACAGCCATGGACACCAAGGAGCCTTGATGTTCGATTGTGGCGAGGGGGGGAGGTGCACACACCGAGGCTATCGGTCAGACACCATTGCGACGGCCTTGTTGTCGTCCATCGGGTTTTGATTGCCATCCGTGAAAATACCGCTGTGGTACTCGGAGTCGTCATCGAGGGACAGCAGCAGCCTGGTCGTGGCGGGCCCCGCAAGGTGAATGGGGTGGACAGCAGCTCCGTAGTTAAATGCACTTCGGCCGGGCAGCGCTTGGTGTTGCTGGTGCATCTTGCTTTTATTGCCGCTCGCTTTGCCTGACATGTCGAACAAGCCGCCCCCGCCGGCAAGTTACTCGCGTCTGTCTCCGGTGTGTAGTGTGTATGGCGACCGTCAGACGGCCCACGATGCTGATTGCAATGTTCCAACCAAGCTTGACCATTGGTGTTGGCTTCGTGTTCGGCGACTGCGCACACGCCGTCGCCACGATCGAACACCAAGCCGTTGCTCATGATCAAGGTCGGTTAGGAGGTCGCCATCAACGTCGTCGTGCGTCCGAGGACTATCATAAACACCAGGGACGCGTTTTGCGACCTCCCGGCGCTCGGCATGTTTGACATGTCCGGGAAGTGCGCGACGATGAAGGCGTCGTTGATCAGCAACAGCAAGCGCTATCCGGCCGAAGTGGACGCGAACCGCCGAGCTGCTGTCTGCCCCGTTCTCCATGTGGACGAACATACAGAGGGTCATCGGGTGGGTGATGTTGTTGGGTAGCGGGTGCTTATCGTGAGAGCTTGCGTAGAAAAAGTTGACTCACCTTGAAATTAAAGAGTGCACTCAACTGTAGACGCAACGTCAAGACGGGGGGCAGCGTACTTGGTTTGAGGGATGATTTGTGACATATTAATCCTTAGCCGGCACGTTGGGACACCCGTGACCACCCGTGACCAATGCCCACCCCCCGTCACGCCTGTGTCAGTAAGACGAAGATTCTGATGGTTACATAGACTACAGCCGTAGCGTTCAACTTTCGGTTTGTTCTCGATGCTCTTCGGCCGTTTCACTTTGCACTTGGCGGATAACCTGGCAATCCTTGCTTGCAATGTCTTGCTAGTGGTGACTTCGGGCCGGAAGATCGCGCTCGGTCCGGAGAATGGCGGCGATCTTGTCGCCCGAACGCAAGCGTCTGGCCCGAAGTCACCACTAGCAAGACATTGCAAGCACGGACCGAGAAGTTGACCACATCCTGTTGCAACCTGAAGGGCGAGACCAGCTCGCAGCAACGACGACGGCACCAGAAGGATAACCAGCTGACATTGTCCCTGCCCCTCCTCCCTGACAAGAGGAAACCGATCGAGAAAGGCCTCCTTTACCTCGTCTTCTCGCCACTACGACCTTACTCCGAACTGCAACGGCAATGAGTGGCAGCGGCCGCACCGCGGAACAAACACGATCTATGCAGCATCTAGGAAATCATCATTGACACGAGAACAAGAGTCAGAAAAGGCGCTTGTGTGTGTGTGCGGTATCTGACGGTGCTGGTGTGTGAGGGGGTATGTGCTGCCGTTTGCGCTAGTGAGTAGCTTCGTGCCCGAATGCTTGTTGTTCGTTCTGGACTTTCACATAACGACACGTGTCAATGCCTTTCGACCAAAAACACCAATCTTTCCTCCCTGGGGACTAGGTGCGTCCGACTTTCGCTTACTTTATTCTACCCATGCATCAGCGCCGCCAACAAGCGGGGCCACGAAGTTTGCCATCATATCGCGTCGCGTCTTGGGAGTATAGACTATAGCTGAACCGCAGGATGTACTCAAAAGCACGCCTCTCTATCTACCTTTCGTTGTGCCCCGTGACGATGCAAGGTGGGCGCTGTATCATATTAGTACCGCCTTGTGCTTGACGTTTGCACGGGGGTACGGTCATTTTCCTACACTACCCCCAGTTTCTCCAACGACGGGGAGGGTTCCGAAGGCGAACCAATACAAAAGGTGCCGAAAATGGGTACTTAAATCGACCTCTCTCTAATGAAACAGGTTGTCCCCGCTGGAACATCGGCAAGATAACACAAAATCAAAGATCAAATCCTGACGGCAAGTTTTCGGCGACATCGACTTTTATAGGTGTGTGGTTGCCGTCTTCACCCTGCGTGGCACGGACTTTGACCCCGCGCCTTTTCTCGAAGAGCTGACCTACAGGCACACGCCAAGGTTTCATCGCTGTGGTACGTAAGAGAGACACGTGTGTGTTGCATCGATCTGGCGCCATACGCCCGATCAACTGCTGTGCAAGCATGATCGGTGGCTCAGCGTCGTTTGTGCCGAAAAATAACTGCTTGCAAACAGATCGTTCTCCGAAAATGCACACTTTTAGGTGTGGTCGTAGAACGACGAGGAGGCGGCGAAACATCAAGTCCCGCGCGCAAGCAGAAACGACGAGAGGCGCTGAAAGAGGCGCGACAAAACACAGGCATGTTCGAGGATAAGAAACATCTCCGTAGTTTCCCACGAAGCTGAAGGCTGCATGTCCACAGCAACCTCCCCGCCGCCCTTGGGGACAGATCGAAACGAAAAAACTGCAAGACCAAAGGGTATACACTTGGCACGCACACGTACAACAAGTCTGAGATGGACGTTTGGGGGGGTGGGTGTACTCATAGTCGTGCATGCCGTAGTCATTATACGATTGAACTCGCATCCCTACAAAGCCGGGACGGAGCACGCCGGGTTCTCACCGGACCAGGCTCTCACATCACCAAGCGCGAAGCGCCGTGAGGTATTCGGCGAGTCGCATGAAGGGTGCGCTGCATCCTGCTAACGGTGTTCGGCATCTTAAGCTTGCTTGCTACGAATGACAGGTGCGCATGACTTAATTTATTTTCTGGTGCAATTCCAGCGACAGTTATAAGCACTGTGTAACTGCCTCGAGGATGTGGGGACGCGCAAAACAATCACCCCGATTGAAGGGAAAACAACGCCGAGGTAGCTGGAAGCTAGAACCGGATAACACTATTAACCTGCTCGCAACTGCTGCATACCTCATGGCACTATACAGAAGGGCGATGGTGACACCCCCTGTTGTAAGTTGTCTCAACACCACACCAAACCCAGGTGCGACAAGGACTCTCCTAAACACTACGCGCGCCGTGCCCTGGCGCGGCGAGCCTGCCGTTCGCAAAAAGCGGATCAATCAATCATTCCCGAGTTTAAACCTTCAAAATTGTTCCTACTGACCGAACGCTTTTCGCACGCAATGGGCATGCGTATTTCGTGTGCTTGTGGAGAGTCCCGCGCTTTTTTCTCTTCGCCACCACAACCAACTGATCACCGCGCTCGAACGCGCAGCACTTTAGGCCAGCCCAGTCCCTTCTCCCGACAGAAAATGTGGAACAGGGTACGAGTACCTCAGACACTCATATACGACCTACAATGTTCTACAGCCCAAAACGGCGAACTACCACCAAAAGACAACAACAATCGGGGCATGGCAAACTATCACACGCGAACAACTACAGCGCGTAGCGTGCTTCTTTCACCACTTGACAAAATCAAAAAACTAGCAGACATGCGAGAGTGAAGACGCTGACAAGCCCCAAATACACATATAAATTTCCAGATATAAACGAAAGCGCCTCTTGTCCAAAATCAAACGCGACTTGTACGTAGCACAAGGTCTTGACCTACGCAGAATCGGAGAAACACCGGGTCTGCGAGAAGCAGGCAGAGTTTGCTCAGTGGCCGCCACAATTTACACCGTCCCACAAGCGGCCCGCTTGGTCGGCCCGACCACATCCGGGCCGAATCGTCACAAAAACATCGTCGCAATACTGTAGCCTACAAAAATGACAGCACCAGGTCATGTGAAGGCTGTGTCTGTTTGTGGCCACGGACAACATACCCCACCAAACCACCTTCCCCAACCTCTTGCGCCGCCGTCCTGGTCTCGAGCATCACACTCCCGTACGCAGCTCTCCCTTGAAAAACGCTGTCCTTCCACCCATCCCCTAGAGGCGAGAAAGCCTTTTCCACCCACTTTTTCGGCCACACACCCCCATGCGGCGAGAACGAAAAGCCCCCTCAACCAACCCGTGCATAATTGATCAAACCTCGTCTTCCTTCTGCTGATTGCTGTCGACGGTTTCCATGCACCTTGTATATTTCATTCACACTTTTACATCCCGACCATGCCGTCGGGCCCTCCCATTCCGGTGCCATCGCCCTCGCCGCTGCCCTCCAGCTCCATGGCCTCGATGTGCGGAATGAGAGCTTGCCATGCCTCCTCCTGCTTCTTCGTCGCTTCCACCTGCCTCAGTCAGTTAGGCAAACAACGCCACGCACATGGCGACCCGTCAGACATGATGCATCGGAACGGGGGAGGGGGGGGGAGGGCACGTGAGTCACCATGGTTGGTGGCAGTTTGTTCGGCGCCTGGCCTCTCTAGTCAGTAAAGTGTCGATGAATTTGTGGTCCTCGTTGCTGGTAACGAGAAAACAAATAAAGCCACTGTCGCGGAACGTTGGTCATCTTTTCGTATCCCATGTTTGAAGTAACACAGACCGCGAGCCTCATTGTTTCTGGATAATCAGCCGGTCCATGACATGATACGTCATCGGATATGCGCTACGACACATTACGTAAAACAAACAACAACAAAAAACATGATTCGAGACTTCCTGACGTTCTCACCTGCACGTTAACGTAGTCGAGGATGATCTTCTTCATGTCCGCCGCCTTGTCCCTCCGGAACCGCGCAAACTCCCGAACGACCCGGTCGGAGACCTCCTCGTACTGCCTGCGGGCCTTCTCGAGGGCCGTTGTTGACGCGGCCACCGCGTCCTCCGCCGCTGCCACCCGGTCCTACAATACAAACGGCAGGGGCTTGTGTGTGTTTTCTCTTTAGCGAAGCGGGCATGCAGAGGCAGAGGCGCGCCATCACATTTGTCGGTAAAGAGACCCCCATGGCCAGGTATGGGCGTCGGAGAGGGGGGAGCAAAGAGAAGGACCCCTTTGTGCACATTAATTGTAAAACAGCCGGGAAATTTGTGGGGCAGCCATGGTGGATGGAAGCGTTGTTAGTCCTCGCTATTTAAAGCATTTTCGGCGGTGTACTGGGATTGGTTGACAAGAAGCACCGTTTGCTTTCTCTTACAGCAAGGGAAGCGGGGAGCTAAGCTATTTGGTGTGACAAAAGCCCCCGAGAGAACGAAGCTTCAGCTACGGCAGGGTCCACATCTCTGAGCCATGACAGCGACACTTCAGTAGCGACGCCGCCCTTTCCGCCATGACCTCTTCGGTGAGGTAAATCCCCTCTCGTCCGGCGGTAACCACCGAGACTCCTCTTCCCTACACAAAAGACACTCCGTGTGGACGAGGGTTCCAACACATGCCGACTGTGGTTACATCTCCAACGGGATAAGTCTGTGATTGAACGCGTATTTTCTAAAAAAACACCCCCGCGCGGCCTCCACCCTCCCCCCCCTCTCTGTCTCACCTGGCGGTCCCCCCCCAACCCCGCCACCTTGCTGTGGTGCGCCTTCTTCGCCTCGAGGTCGTGAGCCGCCGTCATGTAGGTGATCTTCTTTTCGTTGCGCTTGTGCAGGGCCGTCTTGAGTGCCGTCGTCATGCGCCCATACTCCAACACGGGGCCCTCGAAGTGCTCCGCCTCCTGCTGCGCCTGCTTCTTCACCTGGACGGACACCTGCGCATGCGGACGCGTGCGTGGCGTGCGAGTTGGGGGGGGGGGGGGGGGGGGGGNGGGGGGGGGGGGGGGGGGGGGGGGGGGGGGGGGGGGGGGGGAGGGAGGGAAGGGGGAAGGGGGACAAAAAAAAAACACGAAATCGTCATCAACGAAATTTAGGTGTATCGGCTGTCTGGGAGCACTCCCAACAAGACCTGAAAGAGGTAAGACCCGGCAACGACGCACACGGGGCAGGCACACGCGGTGAAAGTGTACCACTACGGTACACGTTGTGTACCACGGAACATGGAATGGGCGCGTCATTTTGTGCTCTGTTTGAAGCCGTCAGCTTTTGAGGGTCATGCAAAGCCACCTTGCAGAGATGCACGACCAACTTTGTGGATTGCTGTCGCAAAAATCAAAAGCGAAAATAGCCGATACCCATACCCATACGACAGCAACAGTTGGAAAAAACAACCGCAGGCGACAGGCAGCACACCCCGGCTCGTGGCCACATGGCAGCAAGAGACACACTCCAACAACTCCAAGAAGAGTTAACTCCAAGCACACAAACTAGCATCTTGGCCTGCCGGACTCCTGTATGTGCGGCATGTCGGGCGGTGCATTTGGGGTTGCTGTGTCGGTAGCATACAAGAAGCGCACCTCGTCCGCAGCGTGTGCGAGCTGCAGCAGCGCCTGCCCAAGGGGCGCCTTGTCCTCTTCTGCCTGGTCGATCGAACACGTTCACCAGCCGTACCGACGGTCAGCAGCAGGAGTAGCCGCACCCGCACCCGTTTGTTCGACAAAAAAACAAGAGAGTGGGGCCGGGGTGTACGGGAGTGGTGAACTCGATGAAAGGGGAATGGAAAGAGGGAAGGGGGATACGTCGAAGGGCGGGGGGGGGG
>CACKRE030000648.1:21001-31033 GCA_902602495.3 Ectocarpus sp. CCAP 1310/34 | reverse complement strand
GGGGGGGGGGGGGGGGGGGGGGGGGGGGGGGGGGGGGGGGGGGGGGGGGGGGGGGGGGGGGGGGGGGGGGGGGGGGGGGGGGGGGGGGGGGATGACCAATTGAGACCCCGTTTATTAATAATTAAATAGTTACCCCAGGACTCCGTTATGTTCACAGGTCAACAGATTCCAAGCGTTTCGTCGGGCTCCGTACAATGTACAAAAAAACGATACGAAAAACGCGCTTCAACCACGGCTGCGCGATTATGGCCACCTCCGACCGCTTAGTAAATACATACACCACGTTGGGTACTATTTTCTGTCACCAGGGCATGGCATGATCAAGGACCATAAAAGTCGGAAGTCAGACAACTAAAGGAAACGCAACTCAAGCAGAGTACTACAATACGTACATGCAGGCAACGCACCCCCTCTCTCTCTTCCGCACCCCCTTCTTGCTTCTTTCCTCCCCCTACCCTCTGCATCTCTGCGTTTATGTACCCCTCACGGATGGTGTTGCCGCGGAGGGTGATCTTACATTTGCCAGCAGGGTGAAGGCGACGCCGAACTCGAACATGGTCGAGCCAAGCTGCTCCTGCTTCTTCACCAGCGCCGTTGTGTGCCTTGCTACGTTTTGCATCTGACACCCCCCACCGCCAACAACAAGAGGAACACACAGAAACATACGGGCGGACGGGCGTGACAACGAGGAGGGAGAGCAGCGCACGCATTGAAGGCAGAGCAAGGAAAAAAGGACATGAGAGACATGTGCACGCTCCAACCCAGGGCGAGAGACGAGGGCAGTTCAGCCACCACCGAATTTTCGACAGACACCTCTTGCGGTGGTACAAGCATGTGTCTCACGACCATGGGCAGAAAAACACAAGCACTTTTCACAACCGAAAAACCAAGATTAAGAAAAAAAATCTGATATTACATTACAACATGTAGGGAATAGCCCAAGTTATTACCTGAACGTCCAGGTTGTTCGCGTACTGTTGCATCTCCTCGAACTTCAAGTCCGCAGGCGTCTTGGCGGAGGTCTCCTCCTTCTTCGCCTGTGTTGTACGAATGCAGCGTATGTGTGTGTGTGCGTTTCCATCATTAGCATCGACGGCGCTTACTGGCCGACCAAAGGACATGGCATCAGTCGGTGTTGGCGGTGTCATGTATCCGGCGAAGAAAAAAGGTTTTCTTGTTCAGTACATGCAGCCACCGATTCCAGAGTCGACGCAAGCATGCGTCGCCTGCATTGAGCGGAATGAGGAGAGGTTCTAAGGAAGGTGATGCTCGGAGACAATGGAGCATACACCATCTTCTCGGGCACCAGGGGGGGGAGGGCGGAAGATATCCAACAACGAGACCGGAAGGACCGTAAAATCATTCTGGGACGAAACACATACAAGGGGGCCAAGGCGTAGTAGAAGAAACGCAGGTGAAAACAGCAATACAACAATAAAACAGCAACAACATGCCGACAACGGCGCGTTAAGCTACGACTTCTGAAACAAAAAACATGCTTGGTGAACAATAACGCGAACATCTCACCGCCAGCCCGCACGGGGCAAGGCTGTTCACCAACCCCACCTTGTCCACCTGGGTCTTGACATGAGTCGCCACCTCCCCGAACCAGCGGAGCACGTGGTGAGGCCCCACGGGCACCCGCTCCGCCTTCTCCTTGTCCTTGGTGTCCGCAAGGCCGGCGTCATCCGCCTGGGGAGGGGACGGCATGGGTGCATGGTTAAGGCACGAGGCACACGAATAACGGATCGATCACACCAGCACATGAGAACACAACATGATGACACAACCGCCACACATCAGTATACTCCACGTAGTGAGCATGTGTAGCACGCTAGAGCGCGTTCGTTTCCAAACACCTGGTTGCACACGACAGATGCCAGGGTAGTGCGCAAAATGTAGCGCGCTACAAGTAGAGTGTGCCCGTTCCATACGCCGGGTTGCACACGAACGATGCCAGGGTAGTGCGCATAATGTAGCGCGCTACAAGTAGAGTGTGCCCGCTTCCATACGCCTGGCTGCACATGGACGATGCCGTCTGCTTCGGAAACAATGCTCCAATCTGGCGTTCACAAGCGCGCGACGCCCCGCGTATTCACCTATTTACACCGGTGAGTTGATTTGATGGTGAGCCAAAAAATATCGCAGGCACAACCTGCTCTTGCTATACAAACAACAATGATTGGCCACAACGGATGCAGTACCAGCCAAATCTCACTAATAATCTCCTCACCGACACGTGCTCCTTTACTGACGATAGCTGGGACCGCAGGCACCGGAGTGCGGCCGAAGTATCACTTGCGTTAGACGTTCTAAGCCAACGTTGAACAGAACGAGAGAACAAAGAAGTCGGGCCAACGGGAACGACCAAGACGAAGAGAGCGACCAAAAGACAGACCGGCCGACCGACCGACCTGCAGGAAGGTCTTGAAGTACTGAGAGGCTGAAAGCTCCCCGTGGGCGGCCACTCTGTTGAGGAATATCTCTAGCTCCTTCCGCCGCTTCTGCTCCACGACGCGTACGGGGAAATGATAGTGCGGGGGGGGAGGGGAGATTGGCGCCACGCCGCGGGGTTTCGGGACGATTCAAATCTGCTGCGGCTTACCGCCTCTCTGCCGAGGCATGACGCCAAACCAAATCCCACCAGCCTCGCGCCGATTATAGTGAGACTCTGCAGTATCTTTCTACTTGTTCCTCCTTCTCCATCTGATGCTGCCACTGCTGCCGTCTTGGCGGGGGTTCCTCCGCCACAAACATGCACATTCCTCCGCTGACTGCTGCCACGAACGCCAGCCGCATGGTGCTCGTGTCTGGGACTGCTCCTACTCTTCGCAAACCCGCTGCTTCTGGTCCTGCGGAGTTTACTGCGGCTACTAGTAGCGTTTTCGACACAAGTGGTACCACAAAATATGTCTCTGGGTGCATGGACGGATGGTCTGTCTCCGCTGCTCCTGCGGAGTCTACTGCTGCTGCTGGTAGTGCTTTCGACACAAGTGGTATCTACAAAAAAACATGTCTCTTAAGTGCATGGACACGGATGCTTTTTTTCTCTGCGTGCGGAGGCGTGTCCTACCTCGACGAAGGTCTGGTCGAACTTCCCCACCACCATCTTCACCGGCAAGGCGGGCATGACCATGCCGGGGAACTCTTCCTCCAGGCGGTGGCTGAGCCAGACGAAGTCCTTGAACCGCCGGATCACCGTGAATTGCCCGTACTGGAAGTCCGGGCGGTCGGTGCTCGTGTGGACCTGCGTGATGGCGCGCGGAGCGTGCATTTCGGTTAAACGCCAACCGATAGACGAATGAAATACGCCCCCAGTAGTCTTGTGCGTAGAGGCAACACAGAGCGAGGATTTCGGATTCTGAGAAAATTACAAGTTGCCGTGCCTTTTTTGAACTACTAGACACACGTTGACCGATGCACACCATTGTGCGAACCGCTGCTGTTGCTGTAGATGTGCCCAATGGGCTGCGTGGAAATAATCAATCAGCGCCAAATCGTCGCGAGCCAAGAAGAGGTGTTGAACACCAGATCGAACGACAATCACCGGAAACACAATTAGGACGATAACCTCAACAGGATACCCCGACCGCCCGTTACCAATCACAAAACCAACACAGCAGCAGCTTTACCACGCCTACCTTGTACGTGATGTAGGCATTTATCCCCTGGTCCTGCTTCACGGGGTCGCACACGGTAATGTTGAGCCGGGAGCCGGCAGCGGCGGCGGGGGCGGTCCTTCCGGGCATGTCGACGTTCGACAGCACGTCCGGGTACGCGGTACCGTTGGACATGGCAATGAAACCACGGCCTCCGACGGGGTAGTCGCTGCTGTACGTCTTCGGCTACAAACCGTTTCCACGACGGGGAGAGAGAAAAGAAGTGGGACGAGGGTCGTCAGGTTCACAGGGCTGTTTTGACACGCACACACAGGTGTAGAAGAGCAGCGGCAGCGGCGGCGGCGGGGGTGACGAACGGCAATTACAAATACCTGTTGTTGTGCATCCATCAGTTATTTGCCAGCCCCGCCTCGTGAAGAGAGGGTGTCGTCTCCCGCACAGCCTACTCCCGGATGTGTACACCCTAAACAAAACGGCCGTTTCATAAACACTTATGCATAGCCTTGGTCAACAACCAATTTTCCTCAAATACATTACCCTGAAGAGTACCGCGTTTGTCGATTGACTCCATCATTCAGGCTGGAAAAGATGTATGCTACCGGCCTACACTTCGTCCGTTACACAGCGAAACTCGTGGCTATGAGTCAAACGTCACACGATAATGCTGTCTAATAGCTCTAGGGGTCTACTGAACGACACTGATTCACGCCCGAGAGGGGACTGGGGATTGGACAACGCACTGCTACCTTCGATTCTAGCAAGGGTGTATTCCTTCTTGGGGTAGTTGGCTTGTGATCACGGGAGGCGTCCGCGTCAGTTGCACCAGTAGTCTAGACATCAAAGGTACTGAGCCGAGAACCGCACGGTTTTGATGTCAAGCCAACAACAGCAAACCAACTGCCGTCAGTTGCTGGGGTTCAGGCGTTCAGAAAACACCCTAGTCTTACTCCCAAGCAGCCTTTCGGTTGGCGCGGTACACTTGTAGATGTGCTGTTAGCAGTTACGGTTCGATATTTATCTATGGGAGTGTATGGCCACGGGGAGGGGGTATGCACATCTCGTATACATACGTCACCGAAACGCCAGCAACGAACGGTATATACTTCATTTTTTCGACAGCACCGCTGTAAAACTCTGCAAGCCTATTTGAGAAAGAACAAGAATTCTGAAAAAAAGAAGGAATCGGGACTGGTACGTACACGCGCGGACCTCTCTGTGTGCTCCTAAATGCAGGCAGCCACTGCTGTAACCATAACGGTATTGCTTTGTTCCGACGTGATTGCACAAAAAAATCGCAAAACTCTTCGCAGTCCGCAGGGACAGATGCTGCCAGCGTGAACTGCCCGCTGCTCTGGGCAGACAGAAAGCGGTTCAATTCCATTTGCTTGCTGTGGAGCCAACGCCATCTTATTTTTAGAAAGTAAACATAACCTCACAGAAAGACTACTTGTACCCGTTCGAGATACATATATAACCTCAGTCGAAAGGGATGTGGTGAAGTCTTTTTCAGTAAGTGGATTGAAACCAACTGGAGACATGTCTTATTTTGAGTTTGTGTAAGCCTAATACTGAGTTACCAGTAATGCCAGTTGGAGCTAAGAACAAAAGCATCTGCTTTATAGGCGGATACATTCTTCGTTTTATGCGGAATGTGGGCTTCACAGGGAACATGGCGCAGCCTTCTTTTCTCGGGACTCAGGCAGTGAAAAAAAATGGGTTGATTTCTAGATTGATTTCTGCATTTTCCACCCCCACAAGCTGTAGGTCGGCGTCCATCGTAAATGCACACACAGCGAGTTGCACACAGCCGTCGCTAGTCCCCTGCGAAAGAAGCTTCCCTCAGGATAGGCACACAACAAGAGGCGGCACCAAGAGGAACCACGTTTTTCTGCAACGACAGGAGGCGTCGACGCGATGTGAATGAACTGCCTCTCACACCAATCACAATTCGACAAATCTCACCGGATCCTGCACCGCAAGGTCCAGGTACTCCTGCAGAAGATAATAAATATCTAGCTCGTCGGGGCGCCACGCCACCCTATTTGGCGCTTTTTAGAGCGTATGGTGTTCCCTCGTCCAGTGTTGGAGGGGCGAGCAACGGGGAACGAGGCCAGGGAGAGCAGCAGAGGGAGAAGAACCTGGAAGGGCGGCGGGGTACAAATTATGCGAATGATCGACGGTGCCTCTTAATTGCGCCGCACTATCCTATCCATGTGCAGTGTGTGCCATTTCTCGAGAGGCCGGCAGTTGCAGTCTTCCACAGAGGCTGCTACCTGCGCTCTCTCCAACTTCCCTTGGCTTCTACCAGCTCTTCTCTCCCTCTACAAGACTGGGAAGATGGAGCCCGCTGAAGCCGCAGACGTGGAGCAGCTCGATCGAGTGCTCCACCGCCTAGTCATAGCTGACGACTCTAAGCTTTCGCCAGTACTAGACATTCTGCTGCCAAGGCTTGTGCGGAAGCTGAACGGCAGCTCTCCACGCGTCCGAGCGAAGGTGATAGACGTCCTGAGCCATGTCTCCAAGAGGGTGCGGCCGAACGCCTCGATCGAGTTGCCTTGCTCCGGCTTGCTCGCGGTGTGCAAGGAGGTGCCGTTGAACAGCTTCGCCTTTAACTTCAGCCTGAGCTTCCTGGAGATGGGTGTCCCCAGGCTCACCCCTACGGCCCAGGGAAAGATCGGGCTTCAGATCGCGTCCGGGATATCAAGGCTCGAGCAACACTCTCCGGCTTCCAACATACTCCTGAACCTGCTCCTCGTTGTTGTCGAGCACCTACCGCTGCGCTTGCCGGGGGAGACTCAAGAAGAAGAAGCGGCGGTGAGAGATACAGCGGCGACGGAGGTGGCGGAGCTCGCGCGAGAGGACTCCGCCGTGGTGAGCGAGTGGTTTCTCGACGTCTGCTTGTACCCGGGCGTTCTCCGGCTCGAGGGGAGCCGCTACTACGGCCTTTCGCCGGCCGGCCTCGCCCGCCTAACCTCGAAGGAGAAGGATTGGCCGGCGGACCTTCTCACGCGGCGCAAGCTCGCCGTCGTGCGGGCTCTCAAGTCCGACCTCTTCTCCCCCGCCGCGGCCGTGGCGCCGGCGGTGGCCGCCGCCGGCTGCAGTACCCACCACGAGGTTCTCAAGGCCTCCGAAGACCTGCTCAAGAGCCTCTCTTCGTCGGACAGACACGGGGCGCTCCAGCGGGATCCTGCCGTTGCGCTAGGCCTCTTGAACTTGGTGCTGGGAGGAGCTGCTGGTACCGCCGGTAGTAGCGCCGCCGCAACCACCGCCACCTCCGCGGCGGGCACCCTTTCCTCTTCCCGCTCTCCTGCGTCCTCGGCACTCGCGGTCCGTGCCCTGGCGTGGCTGGAGGCGGAGTGCCCAGAGGGCACGGCCGCCAGGGTGCCGGAGGCGGTGAGAGTGTCGTTCCTCGCGCTCTTCACCGCAGACGGGCCCGCAGCCGGTGCGGACGGAGCGCCCAGGGCGCGTCATCACGACCGCGCCAACGCCGCTCGGCTCCGGGCCGCCGGGGCTCGGTTGGCTGCGTTCATCGCTGCCAGGTGCAACGCGGCAATGCTCCCCGTGGTCGGTCCCCTCCTGCTGCAGGCCGTGCAGCGGGTGCTGGTGATGAACGCGGCTCCGTCGTCCTCATCCGCGGTTGGCGGCGGTGGCGGCTCGGGCGAGGCGCCCCCGCCGACGGTCGGATCGACGCTTCTGATGCAGGTGCAACACGGAGCGATGCTGGAAGCGTGCTACGAAGCGATCGCGTCGCTCGCGGTACGGAGGCCAGAGCTTTTCGCCAGGGACACGTCGGTACCGCGCCTCCTCTTTCTCGAGCTCTCAGCGAAGGAGCCGTCGCTGCGGGTGAAGATTAGCGCGGCGCTGGGCGCTCTGAAGGTGCCGAAACACTTGGAAGACAGCAAAAAGTAGTCGTTCTTACAGTATTGTCATGGATGAATGCATACGTACGCTCAATTTGTTGTCGTGAGTCGGTTCTTGATCTAACAAAGTACGGGCTGATTGAGTCGAATTGGGCGACCGTACTGCTGCTGGTTGCCCTGATTCTTTTCCCTCCCACGAAATTAGCGCATAATAGTTTTGAGAAAGTCCCGCGTTCCCTGCAGCCATCATCGCGGACAAGTGACCTTTGTTCCTAGGCCACGGTCTGATCAGATCCCCGCGGTCCCGTCCACCATCCCCTCGCCACCGCCTACGCTTCCAAACAGGGCGCTTACCGCGCCACTGGCCGTGACAATCTAACGTCCGAGCTGTGGTCTCTGCTTTGGGGGGCCGCAGCGTCTCCCGAGCACCGCGCCCGTCTCTGCGCGATAGAG
Source organism: Ectocarpus sp. CCAP 1310/34 (assembly GCA_902602495.3). Classification (NCBI taxonomy): domain Eukaryota; class Phaeophyceae; order Ectocarpales; family Ectocarpaceae; genus Ectocarpus; species Ectocarpus sp. CCAP 1310/34. The sequence continues at coordinate 23,100 of CACKRE030000648.1, read as the reverse complement.
TGGGCGTGCGATCTCTTCGACTTCTCGGACGTAGCGGCGCGCCGGCTTTGCGTCTCCCTGTGCGACGACAAGGTTACGGCGGTTCGCTCGGCGGCCACGCGGGGCCTCCATCCGCCGCGTGCGTCCGCCAGCCACGCCCCCGCCGCTGCTGAGGGTGTCGCGGCTGCCGACGCCGCCGCTCCTCCTCGCGCCGGCCCCTCGACCCACCCGACTTTCGAGGCGTTCGTGCTGGGCGCGCTGCGTGACGAAGCGGTGCCCTCGTCGCTGGCGAGGGGGGGAGAGCCGGCACCGACAAGCCTTGGCGAGCTTCCTCCTGCGGCGCTCGCTCGCGCATTGGACTTCGCGCTGGAGTGCCACAAGGCGCACGGCGGCAAGGCCGACAGCATCGGAGCGGCAGATATTTCGTCGGAGGGAGGAGAAGGAGGCAAGGGTAGCACAGAAGAGGCCGTAGCGGTGTTCTTGGCTTTGGTGGAAACGACTCTCGCGAGCGCCCCCTCCGCAACGGACGGGCAGCACGGCCACGCGCAGATGGTTCTGCTGCACCGGTCGGCCGCGGTGGCCTTGCAGAAGCTAGCCGCCGGCGACGGCGGTGCAAACGACCCCAGCACCACGATGTTCCTGCAGCAAGATGCAGACCAACGGGGCGGTAGTCACGCCGTGGCGCAGGCGGTCAAGTCCGAGCCGATCAAAGGCATTGCCGTCAGGCTGGCCTCTCGCGGCCCGTGGCTGCAGCAGTGGCTCGGGCACGAAAGCTCCACGGAGATCAGGGAGGCATTCGCGGAGACGACGGGAGCGGCGGCGGAGTTCATGGACCCGAACTCGGAGCTTGTGCCGCTCTTAAGAGCTCTCGGGCACAAGCTGAAGGTAGGTTTGCGCAGGAGGCGTCGTAACAGCGGGTGTACCGGAGAACGACGCATGTATTCTGCCTTGTGAATTTTGTAAGAACAATGTTGTCGTCGAAACAGGGACACCGAAACAACCTTTTGAGGTTTGTGTTGGTCGTGGGTTACGGATCGTCGAGACGACTGCTGTAATTTACTGTTTTGTATCCCTCTCTCTCACTGATACTTCGTTGTGATCATGGCTGAGGCATGCGCACGTTTCCCCTCCCCCGTTCTAATGTCGCGATGTTCGTCCCGTCCACTTGTCGTCCGACGCGTCGCCGACGACACCGCTCCGCTCCCTTCTCGGATAACACATAAAAAGCCCTGCACGGTGCCGGGTGCGGCAAGCTTTACCAACAGGGCGGTGAGCAGCGCCCACGGAGCCGCCTGCGCCCTCGGCTCCGTTCTCGCAAGGCTAGCCGCCGCTGCGAATGCCGCTACCGCTGATTCCGCCGGCGAGCCGGGCGGCGGCGGTAAGGCTCCTTCCCCCGGCGTTCTCGCGTGGGCAGCGCTGTCCGGAGACGCTCTCCCCGCTGCCCTCTCGTCCGTGGCGGCGGCGATCGGCCACCCGGTTTCTCTGCTGCACGTTGCGGCGTGCGAGGCTGTCGGCCGCGTGGGTGCGGCGGGACCGCTGCCCGTTCGCTCTTCCGCTGCCGCAGCAGCAGTCGTGCTGCCTGCTATTGTTGGGGGGGGCGATGACAGCAGTGTCGCCGCTGCCGTCGCTGCCCCGACTACTGTGCAAGCCGTGTTCGAGCGACTGTGGGCCGCGTGTAAGCTGGGAGAGACGACGGATGCGAGCAGGCGGGCGGAGGCGGCGGCCGAAGCGTTGGGGAGGTGTTGCCGGGGGAATGGCGTGGGCAGGGCCGAAGCTGCCGGCGGTGGCGGCGGCGGCGGCGAGAAGGAGGAGTCTTCCGATCGCGTTCGTAAGACGCTCCGAGTGCTGTTCGACATGGCCAAGAATCAGGTCCGTGTGAGAGAGAAGAACCTCTCGGGAATGCACTCAAAGGCGCACAGGCCAGTGCTGTTTGTCGATGCTTCGCAGAAGAAGGGACTCGCGGAATTAGAAGTATTGTAATAGCGTTCAGAAAACCCGTGCCAGACTTACCGTTGGTCAATGGTCTACAGCTAAGGCATGCAAAACATGAGTACGCCCCCCCCCCCCCCCCCCCCCCCCCCCCCCCCCCCCCCCCCCCCCCCCCCCCCCCCCCCCCCCCC
>CACKRE030000647.1:2012-13059 GCA_902602495.3 Ectocarpus sp. CCAP 1310/34 | reverse complement strand
CCCGCCGTCCTCGCTCTCCGTCGGTGACGATTCCCCAGAGTCATCTTCCGAACCCTCTCCCTCACCACCGCCCCTCTCTTCCAACTCGATCGGGTCCTCTGCGTTCCCCGTTCCGGATTGCATGTGGTAGACTCCGTCCAGAAGGTACTCTATGGCGTCTTCGTCTTGGCTGCCCGACGGTAGTTGGTCCCCAGGTTGTCCTTCGACGAAACTCGGCCAGGGGTGCACGGGAACAAGGTAGAGAGAGGTAGGAAGAGCGGGTGAGATCGGCAGCGATCGTAACGCACTCTCGCTCGTGTGTACGCGCAAAGATGACACATATTTCGAATGCTGACGGGCAGCAGTCCACACCCATGTCGCAACTGGTCTTACTATTTTCGATCGGTTTTCTTCTATCCGACTTACTTCGAAGGGCCATGGCGCGGAAATTATGTCAAGAATACACACCACTGTATATTTCGCTGAGGTTTAGCGTATTGTTCCGGGAGTCATGCCAATCGGCCAAAGTGACACAGCACCGGTGTGCCACATGCACATGAGTTCCGTCATCGTTTTAGAGTAGGCCGACCAGGGAGAGGGTCACCGTACCGAGGGCAAAACGACACAATGCGAAACGGACAAGGGTTTGTGACTACAGTTTTGACTTGGTGCGGCGAGTGCAACAATAAATCTGACATGAGTGTATCGTTGTTTATTGTGTGTCTCACCGCGACAACTTGCATGCGTAGTTTATATGATCGGGGGGAAACACGGTGGGGGATGGGCGGTCTACTTTATTTTCTTCGAAACATGTTGTACGCCCTGGGGCCACCTATCTCAAAAGCTGTTCCCACCCGTGGTGTTATGTTGCTTTTTCGAAGGGGGAGGGGGGAAACGCCAGCAAGTTGCCGCCAAAAGCAGCTGTTAACGCGATCGANCGACACACTGCGAAACGCACAAGGGTTTGTGACTACAGTTTTGACTTGGTTCGGAGAGTGCACCAATAAAACTGACATGAGTGTATCGTTGTATTGTGTGTCTCACCGCGACAACTTGCATGCGTAGTATATATGTTCGGGGGGAAACACGGTGGGGGATGGGCGGTCTACTTTATTTTCTTCGAAACATGTTGTACGCCCTGGGGCCACCTATCTCAAAAGCTGTTCCCACCCGTGGTGTTATGTTGCTTTTTCGAAGGGGGAGGGGGGAAACGCCAGCAAGTTGCCGCCAAAAGCAGCTGTTAACGCGATCGAGCATTTGTTCAACACTGCTGTTGTCCGCGTAGTACATGTATGGTGATCGGGGCACGTGACATTTCGAAATTTAAATGTAGTGCGGCAATTCCATTGGTGTGCGGACAAAAAACAAGAACATCAAACCGCTAGGCACCGCGTTCGATGCTCACGACAACAAACCAGACACGGGCGCATGTGGGCGTTTTTAACAGAAACATACGCAACATCACTGATTATTACTCTCGTAAAACCGACTACTATTCTTGAGAACAAATACCTACTGCTGGATTACGTGCTGTAGACTACAAACATTGCTCTTCATGCCTCTCAATAAGAGTAACACAAATGACACAAGATACCACACCCCCTTGACCGATTTTCAAAGGCCCATTCCTCAACAGCAAAAGGAGTCACAGTGACAACAATGGCGGCGTTGAAGCCGTCTCATCGAGAGCTTTCCGAAAATGCACCGTTCCGTTCGTGCATCCTCTTTGTCGTGGAGTAATCGAGCTTTGAAAATCGGTCAAGAGGGTGTGGTATCTTGTGTCATTTACGGTAATGCTCCAGGAAATGGGCGGGCCTCGGTTGCCATACAACTGAGGCTCCAAAGGCTACGCACAGACTTGTACACTGGTGTCGGGTTGCATCCTGTGGTTGCCGTTCAATGATGGGCGGTGACAAGGTATCCTACAGCAGCATGTTGGTTCCTCTTGCTGCTGCAGCAGCCCGTCGTGGCCTGACTGCAACCAAAAACAACCTTTGGCCGGACCATACACCCTACACCCTGCGTAGAGCATGTCATTTTCAACAGCACATCATGAAGGCGCACAGGGTCAGGTACACACTCGCACCCAGTCCCTCTCCCTCAAGACGTTTCTCTTCGCACTCGAAACCTGCCTCTCTCTCGCGTTGGTTGTGTCTTACCTCCCTTCATGGACGTCTTCCCTGAGACCTCGAACGTGAGCCACGGCTGCAAGAAGAAATCCTCCTTGTCCAAGTTTTCCTGGAGCCACTTGAAGAAGCCAGGGACAGCGATGTCCTTGTACCCCTGCGCCGCTGCCGCGTGCTTGGCCTGTGTGGAGACAATCCCGGCGTTGCGCTTGACCGCCAAGCACGCGTACACGATTCACACGTTCTGGAGGTGCTTCAGCAGCTTGGCGTCCGTCAGGCTGGAGCTCCTGTCGCGCAGCATCGAAATCACTGCTGTCTCGGAGTACGAGTTGAACTCCAGCGAGAGAGACTGTACGCGATCCATTAGTTTCTTAGCATCCACGGTCTGCTTTACGGGATGTGGCTGTGTGCAGAGGAGCTGGTGCAGAAGGGCGTTGTGTTTTGTGCTGTGCGCGGTCTGTGGCGTGGGTGAAGGCGTAAATTCAAAAATCAGTTCGCTCCCGCACGCCGAACGACGGTGAAAATCATCAAGAAACCTCACCTTCAGAAAAAGACGTCGTAATGTTGTTGTAATCATTTTTTGGGTCGTCTCTTTTTTGAAACTTAGACAGCCTAAAAAAAGACATCGTAACAAAGGAAAGAGAAAATGAAATAAAAAGCGCGAGGACAAAAAGGGACAACGCCGAAAATGACAAGAAACAAGAGACAGAAAAAGGCACACGGTGAAGAGACCACAAACGACAAGTTTGTGCATGTCTACGATGTTGTGTTGATGGGAGAGGCTAGCCGGATACAATGTACCATTTGTTTTGCCCGAGCAGCGGCGCAACAATTTACGCGAAACTCCGCTCGCGAGGGTCGGCGCGCGCGAAGCATTGCCAAAGGGTGCAGCTTCAGAAGGAGGCCAGCCCTCGTATCTAAGGCAGTCGGAGCTAAGAGCTCGAGAGGCAGGAATAGATGACAGCGACGACAGGACTGCCGTGAGCAACGGCCAGGCGGCAGAAGTCTAAACAGCGGCGCAGCAAGAACACGAAATACAACAAACAGGGTAACAGCAACAGCAACTCGCCTCTTTTCTTACCGGGGACGACGACGTTAAGAACGAACAGCACAAAGGCCAGCGGCTTGCGAAGCACCGGAGGATCTATGAACGTCTTCCTAGTGATCGCCATGCTCCCGGGAACAGTCAAACCAGCGCCCACGTTAGATAGGTACAGTAGGAAAGCGGGAGAGAGCGAGCGGGGGAGCGGGAGGCTGCGGCGGAACGCGGAACGTCGAATTCAATAGAGCTCAGAGCGGAGATTGCGGAGATCAGGAACTGCTGTTCGTTCCGCCGTGTAATTTAGGAAGTGGAATTTTTTCGAGAACACAACCACAAGCCGACGCACATAACAGAAGAGGACCCAGGAGAGAACGAGCAGGACAATGGCAGGAGGCTTATGGATGGACCCCCCCACATTCGGGCGGTGCTCCGCTTTCTTGTTGTTCATGGTGAATATCTTTGTTCCTGGTGAGACATCCGAGGTTCAACATGTGTGTGTAAATACTGCGTAGCAGTGTAGGGCGGGATGACCCGAGGCACCCGACACCAGCAGCCTGAATCGCTGAAACCAAGCATCGGGATGGGCCGGCTTCCATCAGAAGTTCACTGCAAGACAGCCCAACGGACGAAACGGGCCCACATGCATGTGCCAGCTGCAGTTTTGCCGATACAATAGCGGCCGTGTCTCGCGTAAGGAGAAGACACAGCAGAGGTTTTTCCTCCGCTCAGCGATGCTGCATGCAAAGATGTTCGGATTCCATCTTAAAGAACCGATGATAATCGGGTCCTCCCTTCCTCAGAAAGAGAAAGCCACACCAACGGGGACATGCACAAAGGACATAGGCCCATCATCTCGTCGGCATCGTACCTAATCGCACGTCCGAGGCCTTTTGTGTCTCGAACACACCCGGCGCAGCTGTGTAGCCGTTACGGTTTGATCGGATTTTTTTTTCTCGTTTTTTTCGTCGAACAAGCTGACGCGCACAACACATCAACTCCCACACCTATCGTTGGCGGTGTCCTTCCCCGCGAGAAAAGTATGCTCGTAGGCAAGCTTGTCTGCCCCCACGACGGTTTTTCTTGGCTGTCCCCACCGACGAGCACACATAATCACCGACAGTACCCATGGGGGTGGGTTGTACACTGCTGCATGAACACAGAAATCGCAGTCTCGTAAATCGAAGACAAAGAGCAAAGAGCGGTTTCGGTCGGGCGGGTCCGGCACGGTGGACTCGTACTGCAGAGCCTAGGCAACCAACCGAACCAAGACGGAAGTTGCCTGCAAGGTATGTTGATTGATTCATCGTACACCCTTTGTGGCGCGTATCATGGTTGAGCGATGGCGGCAAGTCCGAGTTTATCAGTTTGTCAGCCGCAACCCGTGCATTGCCTTGGCCTCATCCTACCACCATCTGGGTGTAGGGGGATGTCCGCGAGAAAATATACGAAGAAAAGAGATAAGCTAGATGTAGTCTAAGTAGTCACCTCTCTTACCTCGGCATGGGATGTTTGCGTTGAACCAACCCCTCCGACAGACCGTGGTTTCTTCGCACAGTCTACAGTGGTAGTGCGGTTGGTCACGACAATCTGGTATCTAGTATACATTTGTTTTGTCGTTGACGCGATGTGTTTTGTATTGAGGTTCACACATGTAGCAATCCACCTATAGACCCTGATCATGACTTGAATTTGTTGTCTTTCCCTTGATTAGTTCTCACGCAGCAGCACACTTTGCTGACTCCTGCTTCGGATAGACTGAACAGAAGGGGGACGCAGGCGCCTCCTTGCTGGGATGGGGGACGCTATGGTATATCCCCTGTTTAGCAACAATCCAGGGGAGTTCCAGTTCCCGCCAGATATATCTTGCTTACAATCGTTCAGATCCTTGCAGGATACTGAACATCACATGACGATTGAGTCTGCCACGAACTATTTCGTGTGAGATTCGCCGTGTCGGTTACCCGTTCAGTCTACGATGACCGCTGCCGTCTCACGTAGTGCTATGAGACCAGCTACAGTAGATATACATTCATTCCGCGTTTCTATTTTTTCCGTCGTCGTTCAAGTTCGTGCAGGCAAGTCTCCGAGTTTTAGCAATGGGTCTTCCTGCAGGTTGTTGGCTGTGGAGATTACGGGACGAGGGAGAAACAAACAATAACAACAACAACAACAAAAGTCTTATGACATAATAGACAACACCGATAACGACAATGATAGCAAACGAGCAACAGCGGCAACAACATGACGAGACACAAGCACCATCCAGACTGTCCAAAACGAACGTAGGGACGAATATTCCTCTCGTGCTTCGAGCCCTCACCCACGGGAATCCCAGCGTCGCTTTATCTACTCCACAAATAATTGTTGTTGGCTCAAGCATTGAATCCATGCGACTGTCCCCGAGCATGGAGTGGATATACTCGGCAAGAGTGGAGCAACTTGTCGGAAGCTCAGAAGATTGAGAGTGACAGGAAAGCAAAGCTATTGCTCCTCTGGCATGACCTCAGGTTTCTGTCCTCTCCCACCCAAGTGAGACGTTCTAAGGACGCCGTTACTCTCGGGAGCCAAGGATCCCATGTGCGGAGGCGGTTAAGGTAAAGCTCAATATCGACTAAGAAGCTATGGACATGATGTTTGAGGCGTCACCCCCCGCACCGGGACATGCGGAACGACCACATTGGCATACAGGAGCGGCTCTATGCAGCAGCGACAGCTTGGTAATAAAGATGCGATGGAAGTCCCTCCCACGTCCACGTACATAGCAAGGCGTACACGAAAATGCATGTAGGGTTCCCCTTCTCCGGTCGCCGCCTTTTCACGTCGAGTTTGCTGTTTCGCCGTCGTGCTGAACTTCGACCTCGCTGTGGTTTGGAGTGCAGACAGCAAACCGACACCTTTACTCCATTCAGGATCGATCATGAATAGAAGCAGTTCGAATCTGGGACAACGCATCTTTGACCTGGCAGTCTCAAGTCCGCCAACTGCAATTAGACAACAGCAGCGTCGAATTTGCACTACATCGGTAGTGGCAGCGGAGCTTGGTGTCCGTCTCGGAAGCGGTCGCTTGGTACCCTCGGTCCTGGTTTGGTGCGATATCGATTCAGGGGGTGGTTTCGATGCCGTATTCCGGTCCCCTTTCCCTGGAGGGATGCTCTTTGCTATTGTTGTTGGCCATCCGGAGTAGTTCACAAGGTGTGGTCATCAGACCCCGTGCAACCGGTTGGACACCATGGTGATAAATATGATTATTCCAGTTCCAGCTCCTGAAGCAATGCATTGCGTTTTTCCTTGCATCCGTCGCAGACAGTACATCCCAGACTTGCTTAGCATGGCAGCGAAAAATAAGTCATATTAGTCGTTCCACTGAACACATACGAAGTTCGATCACGTTGTTCGGACTTTCGTGCAATGATCACGCGCTTGGTTATGTCGTACGCGTTGCGCCGGAGTGGTGCAGCCCTCGTCATCATGTCACACAACTCACTCTTTCCAGGTGTACTCAGCCATCCCGCGAAGAGCGCATGGTACCTCGCACGAACCTCTGCCGAATCAACAGCTTTTAGCTTCGAAATCCGGGCACATGCAACCATTTTCACCAATGCCCACATCGTTCCGTTCCTTTGAGTTCATGGTTGCCTTTCCACTTTCCCCCGTCGTCAGTGCCCCCCGCGCATCGTACATACAGGGTTTCGTGTGTCCCCATCTTGCTAACACCCGACACGCATGCCGTATATTCCATGGAAAATGTCAACAATGCACCAGGAGCTGGAACAATAATCGCCGGATTCTTCACTTGCAGCCTGAAGAATGTGCTGGTCGGAATCTTGCAGATGGTGACCGCCCCGATAGTGATCGGATGGGTGTGGTCGATCCTGTGGGGCTGGGAGCTCTGGCAGATCGCCAGGGGAAGGAGGCACCCACCCCTTTCCACTCTTGCGGTATGATCACCTCCAACAGCGCAACCGCGCCCGGTGTCCTCGCTGGCTAGGTGTTGCTCAGACTTTCGCCGATCGACGGGGCTGTAACGTCTGCATATCCAAGCGGATTCCAGTATGACAAAAGTACCCTTTTGAATAGGCGTCCGACGTGACTTGCTTTGTCGGCGTTTGTTGTTCGTGTCGCGGACAAGTCCGTGAGGAGTGTTGTTTTTCGTTCAATGATGCTTGCCGACAATTTATGTCGGGGGATGGTGTGTTGCATGCGAGGCGCAAGTGTGCATGCAGCGGAACCTCAGTAACCATGTCGTGGGTTTCGTTTGTCACCTGGTCCACTTTACCGTTGTCGCTTAACGCGAGACATTTTCGCCAGAGGTCAGCACAACCAATGTTGGCTACAATGTCGGGACCGAGCGTGTGCAGCAGGTTCACAAGTTGGACCCGGCGCATTAATTATTTCTCCAAAGTGTAGTCTTGGGCGTTGCGTGTGCTCGAGTACAGCAGTATTGCTTAGGTGACTACAGAGAATCTTCGAGTAGGTTCCCAAGCTCAAGTGTAGGGGCTGTAGCGTACTTCTTTAGTGCTCTAAAAATCTGTCCACTCATTCTTTGCTGATGCTGTTTATCCAGCGGCGTTCTCCCATGTGATGCATTATTTGGCATGGTTCCGGAATTGTGATATTGGCTTCATATTGCTTGTCTGCGGAGTAATGGGTAAGCGTCCATGCTAGTCCCCTCAGCGTAAGCCACCGGGAGGTGGAAAGCGGTTGTACCATGTATTGATGTACTATCGGTGTGAGGCTTCTACTGAACGGTTTACTAAGGTAACCAATCCGTTGGCCTCAAGTTCAAACGGATGATTATCCGTGTATTAGCTCCATACATCTTCGTGAAATCGTGTGAAATGGTGGCGAGTAGCGCGTTCTCTTGTGTCCTTTCCGTCTTATCTGTATTGTTGGTTAATGGCTAGGTCTCTTGCTGGCATATCTCTGGGCTTTTTCCTGAGGAACCTCGAGGAAATAGTCGTTCTCGTTTAGGAAACACCCCACCAACCACAGATTGATCGCAGCATCGAACGTGGAGGTCTACAGGACGACGATTGGACAATGACAGATATATTTCGTGGGGACCCGGCCGTACCTAAGGACCTCCTATTCCCTGGAGTCCTTGTTTCCTCTCCGGGAAAAACAGCTCCTATTTTGGTTTGGATTCTGCTTCGCGTTCGTTTGTTTCGAACTATTGGAATATATCTGTAACCGTTTTCTGATGTACAAGTACCGAACTGCACGTGCGGGCGGAAATAAAATGGATCAGTTGCGTTCTGAAAATCGGCCATGTTCCCATGCAAGTACCGAACCGCAAGCGCGGGTAGCTTCTGAATATGCGGTATTATACACAGGAATTTTCCAGACTAACGAAGGGGACTCTGGAACAATAAATGCGACCAACGGTCTACTCGGTGTATGGGGTTGGTGTATGAACAATCGTCGCTGTTTTTTTTTCGAAATACAAAAAAAAAATGATGGAAAAGTCAGCACAGTTTGTTCGCGACCACCAGCCGTTCAGCAAAAACGAGAAATGTGAAATTTGCACGAAGACGAGCTCAACGACGTCTGGAGCATACCGACCAATATCGCAGGGTTGAAGGTTGTATTCCAATCTGAATAGAATTGGTTTCAGCTATGGAAACAAGAAAGCTTTCAGAAATCGTGACCGCCGTTGTGTTACCGCGGTCGATTTCTCTCAGACCGTGAAAGCTACGACCACGAAATCGCAGCGGCGGTGCCTTCCCTCTACCTTCACCTCGGTACATCCCCCTTGGAATTTTTATCAAGGCGACACCGGCGTCAAACCGGTTGTTGTTGTTGTTGTTGTTGTTGTTGTTCTCTTCGCATTGAAAACCCGTTCCCGTTTCCACGCAGTACCTTCTAATGTCCGTACTGGTCCAACTGAAGCGGACGCCTTCCGTGGTCACAAGCCAACTGCCACTGGGTTAGTTCATGGTCGCGGGCTACCATCCTCTTCGCTACATCCATCCTCTGCAACATATCTGTTCCTACCTCCTCTTTTTACTTCATTCTTCGTGCAACCTACGTGGTCCATTGTACAAGCCATTTGGTCTATCACCCTACGTATAAGACTTGCTCATTCATGTGGTCGTCCTAATCAACATTCATCGTCACTGGTTGCACCAGTTTTGGGGAATTGGACATTTTTGGGTAGCGCCCTGAGATGTCTCATGGACCCTCATGGGACCCCATGGGGCCCCATACGACCCCTTGAGAATCTCATGGTGCCCCATGAGAAATCTCATTGGTTCTCATGGAGCTCGATGACTTTGTCAGGGGGGTCCATGGGGGCCCATGGGTCCCCATGGGGCACGTTGAGAATCGACAGTTTCATGAGATATCTGATGGGGCACCATGGGAAATTATATCCATGTAATTTGCCATGGGGTCCGTAAAAAATCGTTTTGACGGGGCACAATGATGAGCCCTCATGGCGTGCTGTGGGCCACCGTGAGATCCCACAAAAGGCAAGAACAAAATAGGCGGAAAAAGGGAAACAACTTGCTTACTCTAGGCCCCATGAGGCTCCATGTTGAGCCATGAAACCTCATGAGGCATCATGGTGCACCATGGTGCACCATGGAGTCCCACCATCTTTTTTTGTGCATTTCAATAAAGTTGGAGGCCCATGGGGGTTGATGAGGAACTCGTGGCTCCCCATGGCGCCCCACGAGAACTACGGGGCATAATGAAAAGTTATACTTTTCATGAAATTCCCTAGGTAAATGTATTTTCCTCTGAATGTTTATCCTCTTCAAAGTTTTGTTCGAAAACGCCATGGGATACCGAGGGGCATCATGGGTGACGCCGAAGTGCACCATGAGATTATCATGGATCGCCATGGGCCACCATGTGTTGCGTGATATGGGGCACCATGAGAAATCTCACACTTACAATAATAATAATAATAATAATAATAATAATAATAATAATAATAATAATAATAATAATAATGGTGGGGCACCATGAGGTACCATGAGAAGCAAGAATAATAATGACAAACGAATATGATAAAAATAAAACATTAATAGAAAAAAGTACTAAATTTTAAAGTACAGCGGTAGAAGTATTGTTATAATTATCGAATTGGTATAATAAAAACAGTGGCAGATGCCAACAATATCTAGAGAAGTATTTTTTACTGCTGTATGACATGCATGCATGAAGACCATGAAATGAACAAACCACGATTGATTTAATGCTTTGATTATCTTGAGAGTAAGTGTAGGCCTGCTTGTAAGTCGTCTTAGTTGGAAGGATTACTGTCTAATTTGCTGCGGCTCTGGCATTTATTCATTTTTTTTTGGTGGATTTTTATTTTTGTCCTCCTATGGACTCTGTCGTCTGCCCCTCTCATATATATCACCAAACGAATCCATCTCTATCTAAGAGAAGAGCCTAAGACAGATTAACACTGAAATCATAGCGTCAGAGAATGCTACTTGTATTTCCACTGTTTCTCGAGCAGCACACAGCAATATCTCCCCTGTGGGTAACAGTTGGGTAGCCGTCTTGTGCATCTGTCTGTATGTTTTCCTGGGAAGGTGCAGAAGGAATGTGTTGGGTAGTTGGTTCGTCGGATGGATGTATGTGCTATCGGTGTTATTGTGGCGAACGTTGTACAAGTACAATACAGAAGCGGCATCGTAGAACGCGTTTTCGTTTGAAGTTGACGTCTTGTTTGAGAGTAGATGTGACAGATTTGCGTAGAATAGGGTAAGATGTTATCATGAACGGAGATGAAAGGGCTTTTCCAACACGGAGATGTAGCATGGATCAAAGCATTTGTTGGATTTCAGCTTTTACAAGCGGACATCAACGCAGTAGTATTTTAGCAAGCTTACGAACGCATATAGGATACCATCAGGATTGTCATTGGTAAGTTGAAGAGGAGATA
>CACKRE030000646.1:0-16903 GCA_902602495.3 Ectocarpus sp. CCAP 1310/34 | reverse complement strand
TGCCAAGCGACGAAAACCCAACCCCGATGGCAAACACCGGGGGGGGTATGACCGGGGGGGGACAAAACAATCAAGGGGTTCAATCCGGCACAGTACTATTACGCGCCACTCGGTCCGCCTCTTGGCGTTTCCTGCCTGCCCTCGTCGTCTCGTCCGTCTGCTGCACACCTCCCGCCCCAGCGGTTGTTGCCGTGTTCTTGCTGTTACCGGGCTCGTTGTTTCGTTGTAGCGCTCGTTGACGGCTAGCCTCCTCTTCATCCTTGTGCCAGGAGGCCATGAACCTCTTAGCTCCCTGCAGTACCCCTGCATGCCACGGTACCCCCCGGTACACCTTCGCTGCTTTCATCCAAGTTGTTTGCGGGACTCCGAAGAACCCTAGCTCGGTGTCCGTAGAGCCGTGCTCTGCCTAGAACACCTTGAGGTCGTCCTTCAAGCGCGCCTTCCAGTTTTGCTCCGTTTTTCACCTGCCTGGGCCCTCCCCTCCCCCAGCTCGCCAAGCACTAACCGTTTTGGGAGTCGTACATTTGGCTGCCTTACCAATACTCCCTCGAACAACAGGCCCCGTCGCCGAACAGTGGTTTCCACGCTCTGAACCCCTACCTTCTTCAGGGTCTGGACGTAGGAAAGCTGACGGTAGGGGTGTTGGTAACCGACATCTCGCAGGAGCAGCCGGTGATGTATCGACGGCAACAGCCGGCAGTGTTTTTGTCGTAGTGACCATGTCATGCAGCCGTACAGCAGTGCCTCCATCGCCTCGGCCTGGGGCAAGCGAGCCTTTAGTTGGAACGGTGCTCTCGGCCTGTCGAAGAGCTCCTGGCCATAACATCTGACGCGTGCCCACGCTGTTGTGCTCCGGTAATTCATCTCCCGGGTGAGGTCGCCACGTTCGTTGACGAAGCCACCTAGGTACCGGATTCAGCCGTCTGGGCGTACGTCTGCCCTGCTGCCTCGATGATCAGCGGTGGCGGCGGTGGGAGTGGTGGTACTGTCTGCTTAAGGCGCATCAGGAGGGTCTTCGCCTTCTTTTCCGATACCGTCAGCCCGAACTCCCTGGACACCTCCACGATGACGATCATCATTCTCGCCAGTCCGTCGGCAGACCTTGGTACGACGCCGGCGTCATCGGCATGCAGTATCCCCAATACCGCCCTCCGCACTTGGTCAAGTGGTGTCCCCGCCCCCGCTCCCGTCTCTTCCTTCAGGTACACGAGGTTCTGTAGAAATACACCATCCTCTCTGAATCGGATGACAACGACCTCGATGACCGCGGCGAAGATGTTGAACAACAGTGGGGACAGCACGCACCCTTATCGTAGGCCTTGTGTGACCCAGAAGCAGTCCGAAACCTCTCCGCCGTCCATGCGCACCCGGGGTCGCATTCCGTCGTGGAATTGGCGGATGACAGCGATCATCTCCTCGGGAATCCCGTCCCTGGTCAATATCTTCCACAGCAACTCTCGGTCCACCGAACGATACTTCTTCTTGAGGTCGACGAAGCACATGTCGAGTGGTATTTTCCTTCTCCGCTCCAACTACTGAGTCGGTGCACGACGAACAGCATGTCGATGGTGGATCGCCCAGGTCGGAACGTGCACTGTTCCTCCGGGACGATGTTGTTGGTTTCGCATAAGGCGCTTAGGCGGTTGGTGATGATCTTGACGGGGGCCTTGTCTACGTGAGATAGGAGCGAGATCCCCCTGAAGTTGTTGCAGTTGAACCGGTCACCCTTCTTGTACAACACCTTGATGGTTGTGTCCTTCCATTCTTGGGGGATCTCTCCTCCGTTCCACGTCTTAACGAAGATGGCACGGAGGTCCTCCATGACGATGGATTCCTCGTCGTCGTCGTCGATCTTGAGCAACTCTGCAGGGAGGGAGTCATTGCCGGGTGCCTTCCAGTTCTGCAGTCCTTTCGTTGCCCGTTCCACCTCCTCGGGGTCTGGCACCGCACCCAACCGTCGAATGGCACATGTCGCCGGTCGCTGCATCACTTGTTCGATGATGTCTGGGTTCAGCGTGGGAGACTTGGTGTTGAGGAGGGTGCCGAAGAACCTCGCCCACCGCTGGAGGATGTCGTTCTTGCTCCAGAGTAGCACGCCATTCTCGTCCGCAACGGGCTGCTGTCCTCCCGCTTGTCTCCCACTGAGCCCCACTGATCTCTTGAGGTGTTGGTAGAGGCCTCGCATATCGCGGTCCTTGTAGATCGCTTCGAGTTCCGTCACATATCTGTCCAGGTGGGCATATATGCTCGTTTCGACTGCTGCGGCTACTCCCTTACACTTTGCTTTTAGGGCCCTCCACGATGTTGTGTTCAACTTGTCTTTCATCGCTCGGCGCGCTTTCGGCCGTTTGGTAAGGGCGTCCTCCAACGCTGCTCTTGTCTCAGGGGTCTCACACCAGTCCTGCGTGCGTCGTCTCCGCGGTTCCTCGGATAGTATCGACCTCGCCGCTTCGAGGAGAGCATTGGTGAACTCGGTCGCCTTTTCCGGGGTGGTGGGCGCTCGTTCGCCCTGTCGTTGGTCGAGGTTGAGGAGGAATCGTGCAGTCACCACCCCATCGCGCTGCTTCGACCTGCAGCTCCCGTCGGTCGAACTGCTTCTGTTTCGGTTTGGTCCGGACTGCTGGGTGGTGGGCAAGCCTGCCACCGAGGTTGACGGTGGCTATCACTGTACCTACCTATTGTGATGCCGTTCGATTATGATCGTGACGGTGGACATGATGGCCTTGGAGCGACACTCCAGGCAAAGGCAACATATATTCCCTCCCCTTCCCCACCCTACACGGCCATTACTCAGTGTTCTTGCTCATTTTCCCGTACGGCTCCGCATGCTTTGAGAAGCACGACAGCACAAGTAACGGTGTCCGCAGGAATCGTAGGCCCGGTGCCGTTGAGATGTGTTAACACGATCGGTGAATTTCTCCAGGATTACAGACGCTAGATGAGAATCATCGCACACCTCTCGTTTTTTTTACTATGACTATGTGCAAAGGCATCACCAAAAACAATATTGTCGACACAAACAGTTCAACTATCGCGAGCATGGCCTGCTTTGGACGGTCTGGGTGTACAGGGTCCGTACATGGAAAAACAATAGGGTTTTGCTTTTTCTCGACCGCGAAAAAAGGGCACCCAGCGACTTGACACCTCGTATCAGAGGCTTCTCCCGGTTGTCTTGAGCCAAGATGGGGCTTGGCAAAGCAACAATTCCGAAGCGAAACGGGGTTTCTCATCACAACCTTACGTGTTTTGCCCTCACCGGCCAACGTCAGATTCTTACCGGTAGCGGTAAGAAGTCGAGAACGCCCACCTCGAGCTCAGACAAAGGACACCCACGGGATACTATCAGGTCCAGACACCGTGGTATGTATGCGTGTTGTACATTTTCCGAGGTTGGCATCTGTGAGGATTGGTTGAGCATGCTACAGCACCGTCTGGAACAGCACGAAAAACGCCTCGGTACTGGAGCGGGGGTAGTCTCCTACAGATTGTAGCCAACCCATGGCTCCCACATATATATCCCGTATCCCGGGTGTAGGGTCACTACACGCTACTCCCGATGGACACATCATGGTGTCCATTCCAGTCACCGGCTTGCTCGCCGATGTAGTCAAGAACCTCACACGACAATGGACATTAAATCGTGAGGCAGCTCGAGAAGAGCGGGTTATCAATATCGGGAAGGCGCGATCTTCCTAGCAGGGTTTCAAACGTGACGCAAGGTTTACGATTTTTTTAGAACGGCAGTTCTGACCATTGTGTTTTTTACGGTTTGATGTGTGCACAACAGTCAAACTATTGCTGGACACCACACTACCCTACCCTTCGCCTCCCACCCGTTCCTCCCTTTCGTGCGTGTCAATGCTTTGTGGATGTAGATTAGACTCAGGATCAAATCCAAATACGACCTCGTTCCGAACGACGATACCACAGCTTGCTGCGCAGTAAGTCACACCCGGGCTTGAAATAATGTTTGGCCGAATGTATCCATCGCGGGGGAAAGGAGGTGAACAGGTAAAAGGAAAATGGCAAGAGGCCTAGGGTTAGAGCGACGTGGAATTAATGTAGACAATAGTGCGCGGAAAGGGTACCTCCTTTATATGCAGGGCTAAGCATGCAACGGGTGTAACATGAACTACATACCACGCGCTGTCCTCCGTTCCCATCGCTGTTTTCAGATCGCACCAAACGTACCAGTGGGGACACAAGATCACCCACCATCATTTACGAAAGTGCTGGAGCTCACCCTGGGACCGACATCAAAACAATGTTGAGTGCACGCCTCATCGCCCTTTCAAGTGTGGATCTATAACGTGCGTGTATGACTTCAACCGTGCGGCATATGAAAGAATCGTTGCAATTGTAGGTGAAAGAACCCCATGCATCGCAACCAGGGTCGTCACTTGAGCTTCACGGTGCGCGTGTGGGTGCACTTCGAAAAATTCCAGTCTCTTCAAAACCCAATCTCTTGGTTCATCCAACCCCCTAGACAAGTGAAGCACCAAATACGAAAAATATTGAAAATAAGACCGAATGAACAGATTGTGTACCCAGGGACCGTTTGTCGACATGGTGGCAGCGGGGCGCATCTGCTGCACCTTTGAGTAGAAGACCACGCAATTCATGGGATATCGATCCCTAACAGCAGTCGATTCGGTGGCACGCAAATCGTCTGCAGGTAGAATATATACACTTAGCAAAATCTCCTTGCCACTACATCACGTGATTCGCTCCGTCCGATGTGGCATATAGAGAACAAGCCTGGCGGCTTGCGGCCTGCTGAGCATTCGATATCACGTACGTTCGGGCGAGCGACAATCGTTCGTGGCCGTGGGTACTGTGGTGGTTTGCTTGTTGTTGAGTTCGTTGTTTCTTGCCGATTTCGATAGTTTGTGCTCACGTCGAAATCCATGTTGATATGCGGGGAGGAAAGCGGGTAGGACTCTTGACGGTTTGATCTAGAAGACGAACGTGCATGAAGTGTGGAGTGGCGGCCAGATTCTTTCCGCGTTTGAGTTCAAGACCGCTCAAACGGTGGGCAACGAGTTCGGCGAAGTGTCCATACGGTGGCAGGTATGACAAAACCCGCCAGCAGGTAGTTCATAGAACCCTGTGTCCCTCTCTCTCGCTGCATCTCGCGATTCGCTCCGTCCGGTGTGGCATATTGAGAACAAGTCTGGCGGCTTGCGGCCTGCTGAGCATTCGATATCACGTACGTTTGGGCGAGCGATGATCGCTCGAGGCCGTGGGTGTTGTTTTCGTTGTTTGATGTTGGTGTTGACGTTGGTGTTGCTGATCCTGTTGGTGCGGGCATACCCGCGTCGAAATCCATGTTGATATGTGGGAGGGGAAACGGGTAGGTATTCGGACAGGCTTTTGTATCTCAGCCGACTAGCGATCATGAATTGTGGATTTGGGGGCATGTTTGCTCCACGTTGAAGCTGACGGTACGTCAATGTACCCGAATCGGGGGCAATGACGGTGTTGTTGGATCGGTGGGTGTTCGTGACGATTCACTTGTAATTTGTGGGTTTGATGTCTAGCGGGCCGGCTGTTTACACGGCGGTTGAAGGCGAAGGGCTTCTTGCTGCGTGATGGTGATAAATATCGCGGAAGTGTGGGCTGGCGACGAGCGCTTTGGCCGTGAAGAGGGTGGCTGTTGTATTGATGTGCTTTTGCTGTTGGTGTCGTTATCGTTTTGTGTTTGGCATGAGTAGGAGACTTGCATAGTTCGAAAGTCCTAGTCGCCCGAACAGCATTTGTTCTGCACATCAAAGAGCACATTGTAACGTGTTTACTCACCCCACGCCCTCGTTCCCCCCACCCTGCCGCTGCCGATTTTTTACCTCCTTTGTTGCCCGTCTTGTCCGTCTTGACGAACAGATTATCACGATCTGCCACGGTCCATGGCTGAGCACTTGCATGCTCGAACGGATGGGTTACCCCAACAGACCAAGTGCATTATTTTCTGCTCGGCTATGACGATCAACGAGTAGACTACGCGAGAAGGAACGGAGTTTTGCCCACTTTGCTGTGCTTTGAGTCAGAGAGAGATTTTTGCAGCGGGTATTTTGGTATCTTGTGCTCGGTTGGGTGTTCGGCTTCTGACACGATCGAATTGATCGAGATCGGTTGAATACTTTCGAGCACACCGTTTCCGGCGTTCGTTTCTGCTTCTCCAGATTGGATTATTGGCTACTGCCACGTTGTTCGTTGAGATTCGCTGGACCCAAGCCGCTTTTTTCAAGAGTTCGAGGTCATACCAAGAATCCCGCTGACGTGAACGATGGGACAGAACGATGGAAAGTCGACTACCGAGAGGTACGAACCGTAGCCAAACTATCTATTCGAACGGGAGACATGTGCTCGACGCGCACACACGTAATATTTCTTTCTCGGCGCCTTGCCCAAATTGATCAAACGCGGTTCCTGGTGATTCATTTTCGCAGATCGCTGCCAACTCTAACATCGTGCACCTCCCTCGCCTCATTTATCCGGTACACGACAGGGCTAGCGATCGTCAACGGCTTCTTCACCATATTCGCGACGAGCAAAGAGCCAGGAACCAGCCGCCCGCGTGGTGCGTCTCATATTGTGTGATTGATCTGCGTGTACCGTGTACGTATCGACGTGGTCAAAACAGACACCCCAGGTCTTTATAGAAGAGAAGTGCTCCCGTGCCGTTCTTTGTGCGCTGCTGATGATAGTTGGATCATTTTTTGACACCCTTGCCACCGGTAGAGATTCTTCCAAACACTGATCCGGAGTTCGATTTGTTCCTCAACGTGCGTATGGCTACCGATGGGAGTCGATTAAATCGCCCTGGCAGAGCCGCCTGTCAATGCTTGAAGTGAACTTCAACGCCACGCACTGTACAACGGGCCCCGCACTGTTTTTCGTAACGCCGTGCAGTATTTGGTACGGAGACTGTACAACGGCCGCCACCGTGCCATCGGTGCCTCACTTGCAGCTCGCTCCTGTCGTAAGCTACTGTACTATGCGAGCAGTCTGACTGACCTTACCGCGCAATTCGAATTCTACAGGGAACACGTGGCTTCAGCAGTTTTCGGCGACGTCAACAAGGCTGACTACACACGAACCCTTCTGCAAGATCAGGCTGTCCCCGAACATGTTCGGACATGGCCATCGGTGAGCATAATGTCGACCATGGTGAACGCATTACGCGACACATCAGACGAGAGTTGTCGCCGCGCTCGCCCTGCCAACTCCCGGCCAAGTCCGATCCGCCCTCGCCCCCCTTGCCACCTAACTGGCTCCGACACGAAAAACGTACGTAGCCGGTACCCCAAAACTATGTACTTCTTAGCATCTCAACTGCCGACGAGAACACAGAAACACATATACACCTGAGGACAATGCTATCCTGAACAGTACCTATCTTGTTGCTCCACCGTAAAGGACTGAATGCGGCAGGAATGGCCCCTTGGTTGCCGTAGTTGCATCTGCGCCGGGAACAACTGTGTTGGTCTCGGTACAGTAGCCTGAGGCCAGATCCGGTATGGGGGACAGCAGAAGCGACGCAACACCACCCAATATTGCGCCCTTCAGGTTGGCAGGTTGGGTAGTAACTTCGTGAGCAGGTTTCATGGGCACCAAACAAGACCTTTGTCGGCTTTTCCAGAGAGGCAGGAGCGACATCCGCATAGTACCATTCCGCCTGAGGTCATATGGGTCGGGATTCTTCTAGAGAGGCCTGCACTTTAAGCATTCGATCGTCATAATAGCATCACTTGCCCGGCGCTGTTGCGCACCCGGTCACACAAGGCAATCCTGTAACATCATTCTCCCGTGATGCACGAATGACACGTTTTCAGGACGTGGTGCCACGAGGACCTCGCAAGGGGAAGGTCATAGCTCGGCAAGATCCTCGGGGTCACGCCAGGTAATGAAGTTCCACAGGGGGTACAAAAGGACGGCACGTCGGCCGGTGGTACCCAAGACAAAACCTGAACTCCTGGGATAGCTTTCAACAGATTCAGCTTTAAAGCTGGGCGCGCAGTGTATTCGGGGTGCGAGTGGGCGACTGACGGCTCTAAATGGCTTCTCTGTAGAGCAACAACGTGTTCAGTCCGGATGACGGTTCGCAGCGTGTACCGCTTCATTGCCATCAACACATGCTCACAATTGTGAGATCATCGGGTACGTCGAGGCACCAGTCTCCTCATACAGAGGCCACAAGCGCTCGTGCCAAGCAAGGAGTACCCGCTCGATGGGGGTGCTTCATATTGATAGGTGCACGAAAAGGCTGCGTGGCCTCTGATACGCTCAGAATCAGGCGTGCATTATTCGAAACAACTCCTATCAGAGTACATTTGGCAGCGGAACCTATAGTCTAGCACTCGGTACAGCAGCATTGCTCTATTGAAGCAAAGTCAGCATTGGGGGCAGCCTTGGAATACCAATCGGAGCTTCTGGGCGTCGACAGGGGTACGCTGGGAGCGTAATGCGACAATATGTCGAAGTTTGTGATGGCGGATTTCTCAAAACGGCTAAACTACATCCCGGGTTTCAACAGGGTGTGACAAAAAAACAAGCTCGATCGGGCATGCCTCGGTTGGGTGGCAGTCGCTTCGACTGTCATCTAACCGTCTTTGTGATTCCTGCAATGGCTGTGCGTCGTTTTCGAATCCAGGCGGCGTGGATGCCCTGCGTGCAGTGCCCACGCGGGGTCGCTCGCGCCTCCCACTGATGCTCCCACCTGTATCCGATGAGTTGAGATCGTTAATAGAGTCTTGCCGTACGTTTTCTCCACGAGCGCAGTCATGCCGCCCACCCAGCACTGCCGGGAGACAGCGCCTTCGGACTCCTGTTGCCGGAACGGTCAGAACAGAGCTGTTCCCTGCTTCACTACTAATGCTGCAGCGACCGTATGGCGCAAAAGGACGTGTATCCTTCATGCTCCGATAAGTGTTTGCACAAGACAGGAATACAGGTGGTGTCGAAAAACTGAAAGGTTTGAAATCTTCAATCCGATCTTGTGGCAGGAGGGGAGCAACCGATGCCACTCCGGCTGTGTCTCAGGCTGTCCCGGATCGCATCGCGCCAAGGGCGGTCGTCGGCGGTGGTGATGGCCGTGGCATTCCAAACAGCGGTAGCAGTGATGGTGCCGGTGCCAACCAGGCTAACGCAGCCAGCGAGGTAAAATGCGCTACTATGTAACTAACACATGTACAACGGCCGAGTTGCTCGGATGCATGCTGATCAGAACGATCCTTCCCTCGAAGAGTGATTTCCCAGTAAAAGCCTCACATTCAATCGTAGTCTGTTTCTGTGTTGTGCACCCACCGGCGTTTCTCGCTTGTATTCCTTCACCTACCTATGCATACGCCGAAGCCAGCGCAACCATCCAGGTCAAGCATCAAGATATGCGAAGACGGTTGTGCGTCCGGGGCATGCTTTATCCTCCACATGGGGTTCCCCGAAAGTGTTCGCATCCATAGTCCATGGTTTCTGTCGTGCGCTCACTGACTGTCATGCCTCGCTTGCATGTCCTCTCCCCACGATTGCCTTTATGGACAACGCACGAATGACACGCTTTCAGGACGTCATGCCACCACGACCTCGCATTGGGAAGGCGAAACCCGGGAAGATCCTGAGGATGACGCCAGGTAGTACCCAAGACACGACAAA
Organism: Ectocarpus sp. CCAP 1310/34; assembly: GCA_902602495.3. Lineage (NCBI taxonomy): Eukaryota > Phaeophyceae > Ectocarpales > Ectocarpaceae > Ectocarpus > Ectocarpus sp. CCAP 1310/34. Next base: position 7,255 of record CACKRE030000646.1, on the reverse strand, counting down.
CTTGAACGTTTGGGATACCTTTAAACAGATGCATGCACCTTTAGCACTGGGCGCGTGGTGTATTCGGAGTTCGAGTTGAACGACCGACTGCTCTGAACGGTTTCTCCACAAGCCGCTTCACGGAAATGACAACAGTTCGCAGTCGAAAATTGATTGGTGTATGCTACATTGCCACAAACTCACCGCAAACACCCTGAAGCTATTGTGTACGTCGAGGCACCACCCCCGCCACACGGAAGTCACGAAAGCTCGTTAAAGCGCGGGGTACTCGCTCGCGCCATCGCTTACTGTGATTGTCTTCCGTGTTTTGTCGTTCTCTGTGATCAAGCGAAAAAGCCAAAAAGGAGGCCATGCCGCGCAAAATGAAGCCAGGACTACGGAGGTCCTACTTCACGGCGTATCACGCTTTCTTAGTGACGGCGAGACGCGCTCTCGGCCGGTGCGACCGCCAGGAAACGTAAGGAAGCCATTAAAAAGCAGTGAAACATTTACGGTATTTTGCTGAAGTGTGTCTTTCCTTAACAACGGCAGTATTGACCAGGCTAACCTGCTGTGGTCACGATTGTAGAATATTCGTTTGGATCCCTCGAAAGGCACTGAACTCTCTGGCGGGACCTGTAAACAAGCGTTGATGTACCGAGTGTGATAACCCTAATCGCAGGCTCAGACAGGCTGTGGAAGCATCTCTCAAGGATTGCGAGGCCAGGGAACGGGAGGGGAGCCCATGCGAGCAGCCATATCGGCCTCAGATGAATCTAAGGGTGGAGGAGACGAAACGAGACACACCACGTGCTTCCAACAAGCAATAATCACTTTGAGGACGTACGAAGTCCTTCCATGAAAGGTTGTTGAGTCATGCCGTCACCCATGTAGAAGGTCTGAATGTTTCCAAGGGCGATGACGCTACCCTACGACAACGAGGAGGTCAGAATTGTAGGCCTGCACATAATTTCGGGTGCCTTTGCATTATGACTGGCGCTCGTGTGTTTCCTCGAAACCCACAAAAACTCATTGAAGCAGGCCATGCCACCACGATGTCGTCTTCCCAACTGTTGGAGGGAATTGCGTCGGGTCTGACGGTCTTGGTGTTGTGTCGATGTCGATCCTATTTGAAGTCGTCCTTTGTTTTGTCTTGTTGTTCGATCGTTCGTAGGAGTTCGCTGATCCTCAGGCTTTGAATGCACGGGGGGCCGCGGCAAGGGGCGACGCTGTGGAGGCTACCAGCCCCCCCACCGATCGCCTGGCAGCAAGACCTCACCGCGAGGCGGCTAAGCCTATCACGTTTACGGTATCCTCCGAGCCCCCTCGGTGCAGCAGCGAAGCCCTGCGGAGTACGAGCGGCGTTGCCCTGCTTCTGTCGAGCTCGGTCGGACAGGCGGAAGGAGTATGCTACCCGACCTACCCTGTATGCGGGGAGCAAGCGGTGGAGATGGGAAGCCATCTCGCCATGTGAGTACGAACCATGCATACCTTCCCTGATAGGGCACGCCTTTGGTGAAATGTCAACAACTCTGCTCGCCGATGAGCTCGGTCCATATGCGCTTGACATCGCGTGGATTCAGCATATATGCCTGCCAGGCAGTTCACCCGAAGCCGACCTTCTACGTCTCACGGTCCAACCCCTCAGATCCTCCTGCGGGAAAGTCATCAAGTCGGCGTACAGGGGTTACTCCTTGCAGTGCGCCGTATGCACCACGGAGTACCCCGCCCAAAAGGTGATCTACCACTCGAAAGAGTGCCAAGGCGCCCCACCCCAAGCATCAATGTCGGTGTCCAGCTCATGCTGCCACCTCCGGACGGGGCCGGAGGCGAGCAGCTTCGGTGGCTTCGAAAAAGATCACCGACGCCACGGCAATCCTGAACGAGGAGACAGACACGGCGCCCAAGCAAAGTCAGAGGAACAAGTAGTTCAAGGGTCTAGCTGCTTGTGATATTGCTGCCGGTGGCAGTGTGAAGAAAACCGGCTGCATTCGGGCTTAGTTTACGATATGACACCGAAGCGCCTACCGCTGAACTAGCGACGGTAACATAAATTCTGGAAACGTCACCGAGCATCAAGGCCAAAGGTCGGAGATGCGACTGGTCGAAAGTCGAAAGTCCACAGCGAACGGTCAAACATGTTCGTGCGATCGACGACATACGTGTGAGGAGTCCTATGGAGCGGCCGGGGAGCTATGTGTAAAAGCCCCAGGTAAGGAGAGCCGGAGAAGATTTGTTGCCGCGGAAAACGCTTGTCAGAGGGGAGGTTGTTGATGTCATGAACCATTGGTGGTAGATAAATGTAGCAAGAAGCACACGTCCAAGTGATGCCAGGTTGCAAGAATATTCAGAAAATTTCAGGAAAACGAACAAGAATCACCACCAGCATTTCGCTCGACGACCGACGTAGTGTCAACCACGGCGCCACGGCGTCTCATGCCTCCTCCAAAGTGCTTCCCCTAACCGCGGCATCGCTCCGCATCCCTCAGTGCACGCACCCCCNCTCACACTGTACTCTATCTACGCGCCAGGACAAGGGTGGTGGAATATATTCACCACAGAGAGAGAGAGAGAGAGAGAGAGAGAGAGAGAGAGAGAGAGAGAGAGAGACGCGCATAGTTCGTGGCATATTTGGTGGGACAGTTGGCTTGTGACCACGGAAGGCGTCAGCGTCTGTTAGACCAGTACGGACATTTGACGGTAATGATCGGAGACCGGAACGTTTTTTTATCTGAGGACAACAACAACAACAACAACAACAACAACAACAACAATAAGTAATCCTCGCGAGTCCTATTATGAGGTGGATTTCGTCCCTCGCCAGAGCACGGTGTTCGGCAAGTTGGGTGTACGGGGTATAGACGAGCTGAGTTATTTGGACGGGATGCTGCATTTTACTTTTGATATACTCGCCACGTCCTTGGGATTTCAATATTTTGTGTTTACCTGATCGTGCCCCGATCATGACAACGGTGTGCTGACCCAGCTCTCGCACCAAACCGGGGTTCCCCTTGACAGCCACAAGGGTTCCACGAAGATGCCTGCAGCACATTGCAGCTGATGACTCCTCTTCGGGTTGATGAACTTCTCACACGGGGGGCACCAAAGATTTTCGGTTTTTTAGACTACTGCATGGTGGTGATCGTGCTACTCTTTGTGCGGGCTTTTGACGATGATGTGGTAAGTGCCAAACAGTTCAGCAAGGCATTCAGCTGGGTGAAGATTGATTCTCCGGCAGGAAGACATCGCCTGAAGGATACTTCCCCGCCTACCTATGCTGAGAGCGCTCACAGAGCGGTCGGAGCAGATATCCTTTAAAATCGCTCAGCCTAGAATAGTAGCATCGTTTGCTCTTACTCGCGCGGTGCGGAACATATTGTGGAAAGTACTGCATGCAGCGTAAGATGCATTTGGCGAGGCCGCTTTCGCTTCATGTGTTCAAGCCCATATTTTTCTTGCCGCCATAAATCGGCCTGTAAGCATACACACACGTTTATGCCGACTTATACTCCAACTTCTGTTGGTACGAGGGGAAACTGCAAAGAAGGGATGGTCAAGTCGTATGCCGGAGGCCTTGGATTTATGTGTGGCTTGCCGACAAGTACCCTCGTTGGTTATAAGGATGAACAGGAAGGAGTCGCTGTATCAGCATGCTGGTCGGAACGATTCTCCACGCGTACCTATGCTTTGGCCGTCAGCAATGAGGGGGAAGTACGTCAAGGAAGCGTTGTTGTCGGAGCACCACAAACCCATTAACTGCAGCAGCGCTTCGAGAGTATGATTTGGGGAAACGTCCAATAAGCCAATAGCTGAAAACACGTGGCCTAGCTCGCTGTGACAGCTCGAGCTTGGCGCATTCTTCGACAAGTCGATCATATCGGTCAAATGGTCACGGTCTCTTCAGAAAATCATATTCAACGGCCTGTTCAACCAGCCGGCGGTGTGGTCACACGATCTGCGCGAGCTGGACTTGGGGTTCGCGTTCAACCAGCCAATTGAGGATGTCGCGCGGCCGAAATCATTGCGGATTCTTTCGTGGACCCTGTTTCAACCAAGCGATTAAACGGGTCAAGTGGTCGCCACGCATGAACCTAGACTTCGACCAGCCGATCTCGAAAGCCGCATGGCCGAAGGCGCTACATCGGCTGACCTTTGGCGGCTCGTTCGACCGAGAGATCGACCACGTCAAGTGGCCCAGCTTGCTTCAGGAGCTAGAATTTGGTGACAAGTTCAACGACGGGGTCGAAAACATGTCGTGGCCTGACCGGCTCAAGAAGCTGACCTTCGCGTGCATGTTCGACCAGCCGATCGAGCGTGTGACGTCGCCCGCTTGTCTCGAGGTGCTCGTCTTTCGAGATTCCTTCAATTAGCCGATTGAAGGTGCCGGGTTTCCGATTCGCTCAACAAGCTCACATTGGGGCCCAATTTCGAGCAGCCTTCGGACAACGTCTCATGGCCGCAGGCGCTGCAACATTTACAACTCGAAAACATCTCCGATGCGATTCGTCCTGGAACCAACCATGGTTTGGCCACCGTCGGTATGAGTGACGATAGGCGACGCATCGGTTGCTGATATTTGTGAGAAGAGTGAAAGTAGTTCCGAGTCACCAGATTAGACGATGGATGCCGCGGCCGAAGTGTTTTGAGGCAGCTAATCTTCACAACTATGTCCATAAGGCAGAGGGAACTTGGTCGGAGCATGGGGTCGACAGTGAAGGAAGGCGGGGAAGGGGTTCGACCAAAATGTACCAGGGAGAATGATTGAATGGAAGCAAATTCCTTCCGCACAAACCCGTACAGTCTTTTATTCATCGAGGTGTCACATTCTCAATGAATGACATTGCGTCGATTACCCTTGTAATCCGTGACGCCTCTCTGTTGCTTGCAGTTTGTGGCTCGACTCTTTAAGACAACTTGTGCCTCGTCTGAATACTCCAACAATAGCAACAACAGGAGACACGACTTGCCATCTTCCACTCATTCCCAACACACACATACCAGTTCACCGCTCTACATGTATCACTCTCATTACCTTTCTCTCGCCGTCCCTCTCGCAGCCGAATACAGACGCCATCATTAAAACTGCAATATCTTATCGTTACCTACACAACGTGACTCAGTGCCGCCACCACCGCCATCCAACGTCGTTTTTTCAGACAACGTAGCACGGCAGGAACTCCAACAACGCCAGTCACCATCAGTTTCATGTCAAAATACGTCTCCCTCCAAGTGCTCAAGACCACTTGATACGGAAGCAGTAAACGGTAGGTCAACCTGCACCGCACTCAAAGTACAGGAAACCCCGATCAAGGACAAAGTAGTCACAGCCGCGTGTCAAGAGAAAAGCATCCTCACCAAGAATGGCGGCTGGGGTGTGGCACCCTACCCACCGTACCCAGGGCCGTAGGAATACCCCGCCCAGCCTCCGGCATGCCCCGCCGGTACCCTAGCGTTGGGCACCTAAGCACTCGCCGGATAATGGCCCCATACTCCACCCATCCCTTGCCCCGCTCCTATTCTCGCGTACGCTGCGTGGCCGTAGTAAGTCGGACCACCACAAATACCAGCACCAACACCAACACCAACATGTCCAATGCCAACACTTACAGGCGCACTAACAGATGCATGCACCTTTAGCACTGGGCGCGTGGTGTATTCGGAGTTCGAGTTGAACGACCGACTGCTCTGAACGGTTTCTCCACAAGCCGCTTCACGGAAATGACAACAGTTCGCAGTCGAAAATTGATTGGTGTATGCTACATTGCCACAAACTCACCGCAAACACCCTGAAGCTATTGTGTACGTCGAGGCACCACCCCCGCCACACGGAAGTCACGAAAGCTCGTTAAAGCGCGGGGTACTCGCTCGCGCCATCGCTTACTGTGATTGTCTTCCGTGTTTTGTCGTTCTCTGTGATCAAGCGAAAAAGCCAAAAAGGAGGCCATGCCGCGCAAAATGAAGCCAGGACTACGGAGGTCCTACTTCACGGCGTATCACGCTTTCTTAGTGACGGCGAGACGCGCTCTCGGCCGGTGCGACCGCCAGGAAACGTAAGGAAGCCATTAAAAAGCAGTGAAACATTTACGGTATTTTGCTGAAGTGTGTCTTTCCTTAACAACGGCAGTATTGACCAGGCTAACCTGCTGTGGTCACGATTGTAGAATATTCGTTTGGATCCCTCGAAAGGCACTGAACTCTCTGGCGGGACCTGTAAACAAGCGTTGATGTACCGAGTGTGATAACCCTAATCGCAGGCTCAGACAGGCTGTGGAAGCATCTCTCAAGGATTGCGAGGCCAGGGAACGGGAGGGGAGCCCATGCGAGCAGCCATATCGGCCTCAGATGAATCTAAGGGTGGAGGAGACGAAACGAGACACACCACGTGCTTCCAACAAGCAATAATCACTTTGAGGACGTACGAAGTCCTTCCATGAAAGGTTGTTGAGTCATGCCGTCACCCATGTAGAAGGTCTGAATGTTTCCAAGGGCGATGACGCTACCCTACGACAACGAGGAGGTCAGAATTGTAGGCCTGCACATAATTTCGGGTGCCTTTGCATTATGACTGGCGCTCGTGTGTTTCCTCGAAACCCACAAAAACTCATTGAAGCAGGCCATGCCACCACGATGTCGTCTTCCCAACTGTTGGAGGGAATTGCGTCGGGTCTGTTCGTCCTTTGTTTTGTCTTGTTGTTCGATCGTTCGTAGGAGTTCGCTGATCCTCAGGCTTTGAATGCACGGGGGGCCGCGGCAAGGGGCGACGCTGTGGAGGCTACCAGCCCCCCCACCGATCACCTGGCAGCAAGACCTCACCGCGAGGCGGCGAAGCCTATCACGTTTACGGTATCCTCCGAGCCCCCTCGGTGCAGCAGCGAAGCCCTGCGGAGTACGAGCGGCGTTGCCCTGCTTCTGTCGAGCTCGGTCGGACAGGCGGAAGGAGTATGCTACCCGACCTACCCTGTATGCGGGGAGCAAGCGGTGGAGATGGGAAGCCATCTCGCCATGTGAGTACGAACCATGCATACCTTCCCTGATAGGGCACGCCTTTGGTGAAATGTCAACTACTCTGCTCGCCGATGAGCTCGGTCCATATGCGCTTGACATCGCGTGGATTCAGCATATATGCCTGCCAGGCAGTTCACCCGAAGCCGACCTTCTACGTCTCACGGTCCAACCCCTCAGATCCTCCTGCGGGAAAGTCATCAAGCCGGCGTACAGGGGTTACTCCTTGCAGTGCGCCGTATGCACCACGGAGTACCCCGCCCAAAAGGTGATC
>CACKRE030000645.1:51925-65691 GCA_902602495.3 Ectocarpus sp. CCAP 1310/34 | reverse complement strand
ATAACAGGGTTTTCGCCTGATTGAGAGCGGAGTATACGATTGAGAGCGGGAGCCAAAAAAATTGAAATTTCGGGTCCAGACGCCTCTTGCCATTTCTTGGGAAGTAGGGGGCGGGCTCTTCCAAGAAGCGGCGCAAATTGAAGGTCTCATCAGCAGCGTCACGAGCATATGCGTGTCATCGCGATCGGATGCTGCAGCTAGGAGCTAGACAAGTTGCTAGATTTCCCCAGATTGGCTATTCCTGCCTCAAACTGTTTCAGGGCGATTTGATCGCGGGCGGTAAGCTTTGCTGTACGTTCTGCTCCCCGCTGTAGCTCCACAACGAGAGACGCCCACAGGATGACCAGGGTATCGGCTTGTAGCTACGGGCTAGGCCTTCAATTCAAGTCACGCAGCAAGCTCCACCTCTCAGCGGTAGTCCAGCTACAGCGCATCGCGCAATCTCGCTCTCAATCAGAAACTTCGCTCTCAATCACACGAAAACCTTGTTATACATACAATATGCATGGAACAGAAGAAAATAAACACCTCTCTCTCCTGTTGCATTCTCTCGAACGGGTGGTATAGTCTTTCTGTGAGATTGCGTATACCTTCAAAACGCCTTTAGTGATCTCCGTTCTTGTTTGTTCGTCAAAACAGCAAAACAAACGATGCAGGCTAGCTGACGAGCGGTGTTATTTCTCTGTCGCTCATGTCCGTTCTTTCTGTTAGGGCACATACATACATGCGCCTGTGATCTACTTGGTATCCTCGAAACCTGCTAGATCTAAGAGGTCAGGTCAGGGGTTCGAATCCCGGCGTATGTGAACTTTTCTTGCAACGTGAGTTTTTCTCTCGCTTCCGCTCCTGGCCTAGTGGATAGCGCTAGTTCGTGTGTACACAGTGGTGAGAGAGTGCTGAACTCTTCTCGCATTGAAAATCAAAGACAAAGTACCGCAGGAGGGGAGGGTAGAGAGGGGCTCTTCTGTGGTACCACTGGTTGGAGTAAACGGCACTAGTGCTATGAGCGCTGACTACATGAACCTGTTCATGTCAACCCATAGGGCACATACGTTTATGAACCTGTTCATGTGAACCCATCCGTGGTTACACTTCTCGAACCCCCCCACCCCCTATCCGCATGATATATCATTGCGCTTCTAGAGTTTGAGTCTTACCAGGCGGTCGGTGTAACCGTCCATGGGAGGCTTCTCCAACAGGGCCAATGCCACGTCGTCCGAGTGTAGTAGCAGACACGCTAAGAAGGCTGGCAGGGTCGCTCGGTCTCCCAGCCCCCCCCTTCGCGCCGCCGCCTCGGTTGATTTGACGTCGATGTATCTGGTGCGGTGATCATCCATCCATGGTGTTATGGATGGAGGGACGCAGGCGGACGCGCGCGCGCGTGTGTCTTTGCGTGAAAGAAGGTGGAGGCATGCACATTATTGCTGTGGAAGGATTAAGATGCGCCGGAGAGGTATCATGCGTGGTCAGGCCGTAACTGAAACGTGATGGTTGAACAGAACTGAGAACACCCAACGCCATGTGGTCGGCCTCGCGCGTTTGTTTCGGCCTGGATAATAAGCCTCTCTTGAACCCTACATGAAAATGGCATCCCCCGAAGCACCCAAGTAGGACACCGTAGCAAGGGTGTCTCCCCGAAGCGGAAACTCAGCTATTTAGACTACACGCGAGTGCTTCGATTCTCTGCCAACCTACCCAAACCTTTCATGAATTCAAAAACTTTTTTAGTTACGGCACTAGGAACCAGAACCTAACTTGCAACACCCAGGCAAGACTACCACCCCCTACCCACCACCCCTGTGCCGCACACGTCTGCCACACGCTATATTACTACGCAGTCCCCGGCGAAATAGACGTTTCGGGTCACGACGAAGATCAACTTGGTACCCACCGGCGCGGGGCGGGGTACTGGGACGGTTGGAGGGAGTTCGGATGCAATTCTGATGTCACATGGCACAGCTGCTGCCCGACGAGGCTCTGTAGGCGATATAATAATAGTGCACCTTGAGGAGCTGTTGCACCGACTGCGTCATGCTACAACGACACTTTCATCTGTGCCTCGGACATCTTGAAAATCTCAGCAACGTTGATCCGGTCTCAACAGATAGCATACGAGGCATTTCCTACGGCGGGGTGTCGTGTATACCTCAAGTGGTTCCGCGGCTCCGCTTTCATGACCTGGAGCTGGTCCAAGAGTATTCGGAGGTTAACCTCCCGCGCGGCTCTCGCTTGCGTGCCGCCGTCTCCCCTGCCTCCCGCGATGCTGTTGATGCTCCTGCGCCTGTCCGACCTGAACGCTAAGGAACCGAAGAGCGTGTGTATGTCCTCAAAGAACTCCTGCCCGATCGAACGCGGTGCGGTATCGATTGCAAGATTCGGCCGAGCAGAGGATACGATGTTGCTGGATGAAGGATGGACCTCAGTTGTGAATACCATGTTCGGGCTACAAGATACGGATCTACGAGACTCCGGGGGTTACATGGATACGTGTGTGCGGCGGTAGGGAAGTTTGACGGCGGGCCCCCGGCAGGGCACTTCACTCTCCCCTTGTGCTCTCTCTCTCTCTCTGTCAAATGCATATCAAGGTCCTGGGGTAAACATTTGCTCTGCGCTTCTTACAATATACTGTGCGCCTCCAAGCACCATACTATTCTTGGCGTGGTGCGGAGTGTTCCAAGACTTTTTTCAAAACAAAGAAGAACACCATCAATGTAAAAAAGGGTTGCGTGAATGGAAACATGGTACATGCGTTTTATACGCTTGGTCTAGTACAAACCATGGTATAGCATAACGACAAACGTCAACGAAAAAGAGTCCTCGAGCCTTGTCCAGTCCTATACTCATGTTCTCCTCCGAAAACCTTGTGGGAGACCGAAGATGATTGTGAGGATTTCACGACCTCCTTCTTCGCCACAGCACCACACAGTGGGACTCCACTAAGAGCACTACCAGCAGAGTTATACCTGGAAGCAAAAGTAGACGTTGCACGCGCGAAGGAACACTGCGAAGGGAAGCGACTTCACGTCGTCGGCTTGTTGGTTGGGGGCATCGGGGACAGCCCCGGCATCATCAGCCCCAGACGGCGTGATCCTGCTGTTGATGTCGCCGCTAGCCCCAACCGTTGTCGGGGAGGCTGCTGCTATTGCTGCTGCCCCTGATACCTCCGAATTCGCTGATGGCAGGGGCGATGCCCCCGTTCCGGAAGGGCTTCGGACGTACCTTGATCCCTCGGACAGGATTCTGGCCACCTGTGTTGACACAGAACAACATGGCCCAGAAAATGTTCGCACAGACAGGAAAAACGGTCGGTGGAATGTGCAGCAAGTCTTGTTCGACGCAATAACCTATTGCCTCTTTATCGTTTGCCAACTTTCAAGAGCTTACGGTATCATGCTGCGTGTCTCCGCGTGTGTTCTTTGTCCTCGATTCACCTGCCACGCACTACGGTAAGAGAATGAAAACACCCACCCGGACCACAATCTCCTCCGGAAAGTCGGGACAGACGAGTTCGAAAAGATGAACGACATCCTTCTGCTCGAACCCACCTCCCTCGTTGCCGGCCGCTGCGCCGTTGTCGGGCTCAACGAACGTCTATTGTGCGGTAAGGGACAAAGACGGCAATGTTAAAAGCTTTCAGCAGCGCGTTGCCGGCTTGAAACGTGGTCAAAGTGGGCGCATGCTAAACCGCGACAGAAGCTTCTCCCACCCGAGCCCTAATAAGCAAGTTTCAGCAGGAGATACGACTCCGGCTTTAATAATTATCTTCCAAATCCAAAATAGTGTGAGGCTTTGGTATTCTCTGAGCGTTTAACCTCAACCTAGTAGCAGAATACAGGGAGATATTCCTGCATTGTTGTGCTTTGAAGGCCATGTTTGATTCGCCCAACTTCAGGTAGGAAGGAGGAGGGGGGGGGAGTGAAGTATAGTATCGACGAATGCTCAGCAATTAGTTGTAACCTATAAGCGTCGGAGCACACTCAAATGCCAACGTTTTCCCCTTTGCCGACTTTTCCGACAATGAAACTCAATTATCATATTGTAGTAACTTGGTTACATCTTTACGCCACCTCATGTACGGCGCGCACGAAGGCCCGGCGGTTGCGCGTGGTGGCATTGACGTAAGCATACTCCCTCCCAACCACGTTGTCTTGACTCAGCACGCTTGTTTTCGTTGCCGTTGGTGGACGGGGTTTTAAGCAGCGACCAGGCGACGGAAGCGCTACAAGAGTGAGCAGTGGTGTGATGGTGTGATGGGGCTGGGGACGCCCATCTCACACACATGCACTGAGACTGACGTCTTTTCATTTGGTCAGCCGGTTAGCGCGGTCAATGAAAAAAATAAAAAATACACACAGCAACCATCAGGGTGTTTGACCAAGGTTATGTGGTATGACAGCACATAAAGTGGACCCTACAATAGAGGATAGGGTACTTTTCTATCAACGTCCGGTACCTCTCCAAATAGTCGTGAATGAGGTCCAGGGGTTTCTCAGGTCGGGCAGCCAGCACAAGTCGAAGGGCGTCCTCGACGTACACCTTGAGTTCGGGGTTCTCTGGGAAAGATTCAAACGAGCGTGAGGAGCGAAGACGGTTGGAAACATGTTCTCCATGAGCTACAGTATGTGGGGACCAAAGAACGCCCTGCCATGAACCAGACAGATTTCGCCAAGAGCATAGCCCAAGCCCTTTGTGTTGTTCTGTCAACCATGCGTCCTGCGACCGGTCTACATTGGCAAGCCTTGCTGCTCAGATCGAACAATGACGCGTATGAAAACTTCCCTATTTTCACACCTAAAAAATCCTGAGCTGTGATCCCATCCATGGCGGCGGAGTCTGCGGCGTTGGTGCTAAACGGTAAGTCTGGAGGTGGGATGCAGTGCGCCATGTGTCGCACCGGAGTGGTGGACGGAGTGATGGAGGTCTAGCCTCAGTAACACGTTAGAATACAGATGTCGCACGGAGCGAGAGGACCACAGGAGTGCTGTGAGATATGTATGACAGTGTGAAGGACCTACCACTGAGAGATTGAGCTGAGGGATGCTAACATGCCAACTCAAACTGCCAACTGCCAACTGCCAACTGCCAACTCAATCCAGGTCAGCCCGATCCCACGAACCGACACGGGTTATCCCGCATCCGGTGTAACGTTTCAATGTTTGTTTCAATGATTGAATTTATTTCTCCTTAATATTAATTCCACCGCATGCTGTTCCCCGTTCCCCGTGCGGCGCGCGGCGCGCGCTCGCGCGCTGCCGTTTGTTGTTCCATCTCAGGCACGGGCACGTAGGCCTAACTTGACAACCACTACCCAATTGGAAGGGAGAAGGGGCGAGTCTTTGGTTGCTCGACGGGCGCCGCGTGTCCGAATATCGAACCTCGGGGAGTCCGGGACGGACAGGACTGTACGCGATTTGATCGAGAAACATACCCAGCGGGCAGCTGAGAGACCAATACTACAGCCGTAGGACAGCTGGCCAGTTGATCGGCAGCATGAGCTATGTTGGAGTTCCCACCGTTCCAAGAGACTCGACCATTGCATCCTCCATGATCGTGCAAGACTACATATCGAAGCGCTTCCGAGGAGAGAAACCCATTTCGCGAAGGTACGATAACCAACCAACCTTCGCTGGCATGTACAGGGGTTGTTCTCGTACAAAATCATTTCCATGTATCGGCTTGGTTTGATGCTGTGCCACGTGTCGAATACTTCGATGTTAAGGGTACATTCCGTTGCCCCTTATTTCGAGGCTGGTGGTGTGATGGCTACGAAGTCGTCACCTACCCTGGACTATAGTCTAGAGAGGACGCGAACACGGTACTAGTTTACCAACCGGTTAATTAAGAGCTCCGTCACAAGGTAATTGTTATCCCGTGTATGCGCAAAGTATTGGGTGCCAATATCTCTGTGGCATGGAATATTGAGTTACCCCAAATGTTTTCGTAGAGTCAATGACATAGCGGTTGTGGCACATGGTACCGACCGCCAACAACCTGTTGACAATACCATACCCGTGCAAACAATCGTTTCTTTAGGTCCCTTCTCAAATACGTGCAAGGAGAGTTGAAGTGCCCACAGCCTCTTCACCCAAGAATACAATAGTTTTCCGGTCATTTCGGTTCATTTTAGCTCTGAGTGACTTGCGACCTTTAAGATAAACTCACTCCCGGCCCTACCTAGCTAGCTGTTGGATCCCTCCTCCCTTCAAATGCTCTAACTTTTCCGAGGCGGTGTGCTGATTGATATGATTGTTACTAGGTATGGGGGGGTAATGAGCCGCGCGGTGCGACTCAATACCTTGCAGTAGTCTTATCTACGATGCTGATGGTGCACGAATCCCGACACACACCAGCGTGAATCATTTGTGGTACAGCTACGCGTGCACCACAGAGGGACAGCAGGCGTGCGACGGGAGCGACGATGGTTGTACGTGCGGCCACCATTCAAAATTTTGCACTCTACATGCGGCTGTTTCTTTCCGTTTTGATGCACATGCACGAAGAAACAAATTGTGAAGTCTTCCCACCGTGCGGACGCAAACAACCACACACGTACGTACATCTTGGCATCTGGAAGAAGCATACATGCGGCATCCCCCTGGCGGCGAGCGTATCACGCATGGCATCACACCGTCGAGCAACACGACCAGCAGCGTAGACATAGGATTGTGACGCGACAGATGGCGAATATTGCGTCAGGCTCCCGCCACATTCGTCTCAAGCCTTCCAAGTTTCCCGCCCGAGTGAACGCAAGCAGCCCAGCATGAACCAAAAACAGCAAAAAAACGTTGATGGTCATATGACGCCATGACTTTGATGCGAGAGGCCGAGAGGCCCTGCAGGGCCACGGCAGCAATAACAGCATGCAGGGCACGGCTTTCTTTGCGAAGATAGTCAGTAGCGCGGCGCTAGTACGCAATCTGAACCGATCCCGTGGGGAACCATCCTGACAAGACACACAGCAGCAGCAGTAGTAGACCCTCACCCCCTCGACGGATTCTCTCGATGATGGTAGGTGTGATCTGGACTTGGGAAGGTGTGTTATTTGTATGATAATCGGTCTGCTCTTTTGAAGCAGTTGGTTGGACCCACTCAACATCAATAAATACCCACCAGTTACACATACATGGCGCATGCAAAAGGAAACCCACGGTGCACATGTCGTAAACGCCCGGCCCCTCCTGGTTTTCTTAGCTGGTCTCAGACCAGCGTCTCAGCGGTGATGGGTTGGTTCGTTGGTGGTGTTCTTGCGTCTCTGTCGGTGCTTCTTGTCCTGGTCTGAATCGCGCGCGCCCGCGATCTCCGCTTTTGTGCACGCCTTTTCGCGTAGAAACCCCGGGGTTGGGGAGCACAATCTCCTACGAATATAGGCTACATATGCCGGTGAAGCACGGCCATCTGCTCTCGGAGCACGACGAAACCGGCGTGGATAAGAGCGCGCTATTTTTCTTCTTCCTCAGAAGCGGGCAGATCGTCAATCGTTGCCCTGTAGATCTCGTTCTGGTTCCAAAGATGTGCTAAATAGGCTTCCCGGAAACCAAGTTTTGGGGCCCCTGTATCGCGCGGCCCAACTTTGGCCGATATATAGAGCCTTTTTTTCCCTCCTGGGGACGAAGGGAAAAAATGTCGCTCGCTTCGCTCGCTCCGCGGTTCATTAAAATGCAGCATTCTACAGCAGCACCGACTCGCACAAAGGCGACGGACTGGATAAAGAGTGCCGTCGGATACAAGTATATTCTACCGCAATAGTGCGTGTGTACGCTAAATCATGCAACGGTTGCGTTGGTAATTCGTGCCAATATCTCCTATGGTGCTTGTTACCCGATACTCGCGATTTGTCTTCCAACTTTTCGGGCAACCTTTCGTAAATAAGCCGAACCCCACTACTTACTAAATATTCTGTCAATCTTGGTGCAGCTTGACCACCACTTGTCGGCGGGAGGGCTTGAACAACAGGCGGCAAGTTGCTGCCATTCGTGTATGCTGACACAAAATAATGCAAATAATCATTCCTCCTGCGCGTGTGGCACCGCAGGCACATGCCCAAGGGCGTGGATTCCTGCTTCGGGAATTTTCCGATGCAGTACAAGACGAAGGACGCCTGGGACGGAAACCCGACTCTGCGCCGCGACTCCCGAACCTCTTACACATCCCCGCAGCGGTCCCCCACCAAGATCCGCCGGCCAAAGGGTTCGGTGAGTGGAAGAAGGTTGCTTGCGAGCGACAGAGATGGGAGTAGAAGAGCGTCGAAGCTGTCTCTACAGCGGAGAAGGCGAAAAGACCTGCGACGCGGAGAATACAAGCGACGGTGTTGTCGTTGGGATTGTTAGTTATTGGAACGAGAAAAGAACGTGCAAGCCCCATGCATGGTGGTCGTGTGTTGTGACAACACCCGCCAGAACGACGTTAAGCGCCAGCGTGTGGGTGACCAGAGGCTTTGGATTTGGGCTTCAAATGTGAGGGAGGGAACACGGTCCAAAACACGACGACCTGTGGATCTACCCCGGGGACAACACTGCTACCCTTATTCCACCGCAACGAGAAGTATTGAAGGGGGGCACAGACATCATCCTGACGGAATAGATGCTCAATCGGGTGGCTAATTGGGTCAAAAAACACTTTTCCCTGTGAACCTCTCAATCGAACTCTCCTTCTCATCTTGCCGAAGCTTTCTCTGTGTTGCTCGATGTAAACTGTGCGACTTCTCGACCAGCCACATCTGTCTCTAAACCCAGCCACCCGATCGGTATCCTCCTCCGCTGCTAGGCACGGCCGGACTTTGACCCCGGCCGCCCGCCCCCAACCGCCCTGCAATTCTCTTCTTCTCCGTGCTGCATTAGGACGTGAGAGAGAAGTCGGGAGTCATCCCGGGGGTCGGTGCCCGCCCTACCACCGCCGGCTCGTACTGCCGATCAAGCACCTACTCCGGAAGCAGCGACGTCGGCCGCTCCGAGTTGGCAGCAAGCGGGGCTCCGCGGATGGAGCCGACGACGCGCGGGAGGGGATTGGGTAGGGGCACCGGTGGTGGCGGCGGGGCCAGGCCCAAGTCTGCGTCGGTGTCTCGGTCTCGGTCCTTCCTGGAAGTCAACGGCTCGTTCACGGTAAAAAATATTGTGTTCGGACTAGTTTATTGGAGTAGAACCTTCTCAAGGGCAAAACGCTGCTAGTCGTAGGGCGGTTGAGAATCGTTAACTATCTAGTCCGAGGGATGTTGAGGAATGTTTTGTAGTTCGGCCTCTTGGCTTAGGGTTGCCGTCTATTCGTCTACTCACGGCAAGTTGGCGGTCGCCATGGTAAGGGCTTTTGGGGAGTGGGGGCGTGCTTTCCAACGTGAGGGTACGTGTTGTGTGTCCGTTCAGATGACCCCGGCCTGTTGTGTGGGCACGGTAAAGTTATGGGATGGACACCTCTTTGAACAAGAAAACACCGATGACTAGGACAGAGGATATTGGTGAGATACATTGAGGTCCGGACATCCATATCAAAGACCAAGCGCAACAAAAAACGAATCGTATTTTGTCCGACAGAGCTGGTTTGGCATGACAAGGACAGGCGGGGGGGGGCTGTTTTCAACCCCACGTGTACCCTGTCGACCAAATCACCACCAAACCTGGGTGCTGGTAACAACTTTGTTACCCTCCTCATCGCCTCCATTTTGCGTTGTGGCCTTCCTGCACGCGCACATGTCGCTTGCCTCAAACGGCGTTCGGCGCACACCCAACGCGCGTCGTCACGGCCCCCATGGGAACAGAGGCAACGGCAGCAGCAGCGAGACCCGGGGGGAGAGACGCGAATAGCAGAACGTGGAGGAGAAGGGGGGGTGCCGTCACTGGCATCAACGGAAAAAGGCAGAACGGCGACGAGGGTCAGGCCTAAGACGGCGGGGGCAAGGCCGACTTCGCGAGGTCAGAAGGGAGGGGGGGTAGTACTTGAGAATCTCCCGAACCGCCAGGAGTTAGAGGTGCGTCCAGTTCACGAATCTTCCACGCGTTTGGTCCACGTTTTTGCTTGTATCATGCGTGCTCCCGGTTGTGGTGTGTCAATCATTTAATCCGGAGTACAACGTGTAGGTTGGCGCCCAGAATGTGTAGATTGGACGAAACCAAGCTACGCACATCACGCGAGTTTTCGGAGCTCCTTCGTCGACCCATCCAACATGAGCGTAAAAGCTATTGTTTGGTGTGGACCTTAGTAGTGAATCGACGATAAGGAAGAAGAATGTGGTTGTCGGAGTCGATCCCGACGGCATTGGGCACCTTCTTCTTCGCTGGCATTGCTGCATGATATGAAAGAGCACAGCGCGGTCAACAACACGTCGGTCAAAAAACGATTTCGACGAAACAAATGAGGGATAGGAAATGCTGCAAGCAAACGCGTGACTGGTATATCTTTTGCTTTGGTGGGCGCATGTAGAACGGATGGCAGAAGGAGGAAAACGAGAAGAAGAAACAGGACAAGGAAAAGAAGAAAAAAAGGAAACGGAAAGGGAACAGTGTAAGGAACGGAAACGGAAACTGAAACGGACAAGGAAAGAAGCGCAATATCATCACTAGCAGAGTGCAAGCGACAACACAAATATTTAACAAAAAACGCATCTCGCGTGCAACAGGCGACGCGAACGTACCTGCTGACTCAAGGCAAGTTCCGCATCACCCCGTCGAAGCTCATGGCCAGTCTAGAGGTGGCGAGGGCCACCAACAGCAGGCCTCTCAGTGCACCGGCTAGCGTCCGGCGACGCCGTGCCCCCGCCCCGCCCAAAGCCGGTGAGACCGTAGTCAGTGAAGATGTACAACCACGTTTTTATTCTATTCAAAGGCTTTTACTGAAAGAGTGTGTGTGTTTTTTTTTTTCTAGTATCGCCCGCGCTAACCGGCTGACCAATGAAAAAGACGTCGATCTCAGTGCGGTTGAAAATAGAACATGCTTCTAAAGGCCATGATCTGGGACCCCGTGAGGGGGCGTCGTGGTTGGTTGCGTGTGTGTATGTGTGCGTTCACGTGGGTGTTTCGCCGCTTCTCCGCCCCCGAACCCCCAAACTAACTACTCTGTAGGAACAAGCCGATCCAGAGGAAGGCGACCTGTAGCGCTGTGAATCCTTGTTTTTGTATCCGTCCAGTGGACTGGACAGAGCACGACCGTTTCGCCGCGATACTGTTCATCCCCAATCATGGGGCGTCAGTTGGTGCGTTGGCACGTTTCTCTCTCTCTGTTGTTTGTCGTTGGCGTTGGTACTGCTTTTGATGTTGTGGTCGTGGTTGCCGCTGCGTTTCCTGTCGAGACATATATGAATGTTGCTGTTGCTGTTGGTGATGATTGTGACGTGCCCGTTGTTGCTGTTGCTGCTGTTATTATTGAAGATGACGATGGTGATGAGATGTGTTTGTTGTTGCTTGCTGCTGCTGGTGCTGGTCTGTTCTAACGGCCGTTATTCCGTCGCTGGCCGTCCTATCACGAACAGTATTTGCCGGCCCATCACCGAAAACTCAGCAGGAAAAACGAGGCCCAAAATCGCCATTGATAACCGTCGGCATATATATATTTTTTTCCCAACCACTAAACAGGCGCGTGGCGTCGGCGGGCAATAGCCGCAACGCTCTTCCGCAAGTACTACGTGAGGGGGGACCTCCCGATCAGCGTGGACCACTGCGGACACCGGAACGCCATCCGTTGGAAGATCCGACCCGCCGACCTCGACTTCCACGTCTACCTGCCCATATTCTTCGACGGTTTGAGAGAGGCAAGCTTATTTACGCGGGGATTATTTTTCTTAAATAGTTCGTGGGTTTCTTTGACAGTTTAGAAACTGATGGTCGTCCAAGACACGTCTCGGAGTACACAATAAAGTTCTGCTTCGTGCATGCTACTACCATCCCCTGGACCGTTTGAACAGACGCCGACTTTTCGAAATGAATCTCCACGTGGTGTTCATTTACCTATTATTTTGGATCACCACAGACTGAGAACTCCAATCAAACACCATGACCGAGAACAGAAGAGAAGGAGGAACGAAACCTCCGAGGAAACTCCATGCTTCTGGACGTGTCCTTCTTCCGACACGTCTCGTCACGTCGTACTGTTTGTCGTGTATGTACGTGTGCTCGAGGCAGGTGGAAGACCCGTACCGTTTCCTCGCGGTCCAGGGGACTTTGGACATGATAGAGGGTGCTCCGGACAAGGTCCTCCCCGTCATCCCGCAGGTTCGTGGTTGTTGAAGTTTCGGATGCTTGCCGTAACTGTTGTGGTAGATGCTAATGTTGTTGTTGTTGTTGTTGTTGTTGTTGTTGTTGTTGTTGTTGTCGTAACTGTTGTGGTAGATGCTAATGTTGTTGATGTTGTTGTTGTTGTTGCTGCTGCTGCTGCTGCTGCTGCTGCTGCTTTTTTTGTGGTTTGTTTTTGTTTTTTGTTATGCAGTTAGTTGCTGATTAGCGTTGATATCCAAGCCGAGCACTGTCTCACCCAGAAGGCCCTCCCGGCCTCTCGCCCTCCCACACAACACGACCACAAGATTGCATGACGTAACAACAGTCCTGTGCACNCCCCCCCCCTGCTGGCCTTCCGTGCTTGCCGCTTCTTCGCGGTACACCCGCGTCTGTGGGGATCTGACTTCCTGCCAAACACACCAATGTCCATATGGACACACGTGCTGAATTTGCCGGATACGATGGAAACGGTGCTGATGGCGCTTGGCGTTCATGACGTTGGCATGCATGACGCTCGGCGTTTGCTGGTGTTTGCTGACATGCGCGGGAATCCGGCGCCTGGCATTCATAACCACGCGTGGCATGCGTGGTACTACTCCCTACACCAACTTTCAAAAACTCCACACAAACGATAAAAAAAAATGGGCATTAAAAACGTGCTGATTCTTCTTGAAAAATGCACGGAAATAACACATGCACGCATGATATCTGCATGCAACTACGCGAAAAAAAATGCCCACGTTCCAATGCATCATTAGCTCATTCTGCCCATGAAGACCGCCCTCAACACGAGGGAGCCCCGCATCATCTGCCCGACTCTCAAGATCCTCCAGCAGATGATTCTGTTGAGCCCCATGATCGGCCAGGCGCTGGTGCCGTACTACCGACAGGTACGTGCCTCCCGATCCGTTTTCGCGCGTGCGTTTTTTGTTGTTTGCTCCTTACCATGGTTCTCAGGTACAAGCAGTTATTTTCCGCTGCCTTGGGATTGGTAGCATGCTTGCCTTGCCGTTTATGCCGCGTATTATCCCTGATTGATGAATTTGACTGTTGGATATTTTTGTGGACGTGTCTGGGAAAAGATAGGTGCATCTCGTAACCCCCTGGTCGGCTTGTTTGCCTAGTCTCCACCATGTCGGCGTTGCCTCGTACACACTCCACCGCGACCTTCTCTCGTGTTTCTCAGCTTGCAACCGGCGTGAGCGCGTGTGTAACTGTACAGGGTAGAGGGGGGGGTTGTGCTCAATGTCGTCCATGCCGTAGTCGTTAGACCATTGACCTCGCATCCCTCCAAAGCCGGGGCGGAGCACGCCGGGTTCTCACCGGACCAGGCTCTCACATCACCAAGCGCGAAGCGCCGTGAGGTACTCGGCGAGTCGCATGAAGGGTGCGCTGCATCCTGCTAAGGGTGTTCGGCATCTTGTGCTTACGTACTTCCTTGCGTGCGGATGAGAGTGGGGGGGTGAGGTACTGGGTGAGGCGGGCTGGACAGCTGCTGTAGTATGGGGTTCACTAGGAAAGACAAAAGACCATGGAAAGCGATGAAGACCTGGCGAGAGGCGTGGTGTG
>CACKRE030000645.1:35933-51813 GCA_902602495.3 Ectocarpus sp. CCAP 1310/34 | reverse complement strand
GGGGGGGGGGGGGGAGGTAAGCGCGTGAACGAGGGGGCAAAACGGGGTTTGTTTCGGGCCCGGAAATGAGTGAAGTCAGCAACAATGGCAAGAAGAATGAGGAAATACGATTTCGAAACTCTTCTAGCCCAAACCGCCCCGCTATTCCTCCGAAGCGTCTTCCTGGGGATAGTCGGCGAACAACTGACAAACTTTTCACGAACTGAATCATGTACCGAGCGTACCACCAACCTTTGCCGGTTTTTCTTTCGTTTCCGTTTTTGTCTGCGTTGTAGCTCCTTCCGATGTTCAACCTGTTCCGTGGGATGAACAGCAACATAGGAGACGCCATCGATTACAACCAGCGTTCCAGGATCAACGTTGGGGAACTCATCATGGAGACCCTCGAGGTGATGGTTAACACGACAAGGTGACATTGTTGCTTCGAGCACCTTCACCACTATCTGCACCACTGCACTGTGCTGTATCGTATCGCACTCTTACCCAAAATGTGAGGTGTGGAGCAAAAAAATGTGTGATATACCCCGCGTAAGTCGTCCTCTTTTTCTTCTGTGTTGATGGGCCTGCCCGCAGGTGATGGAGCAGTTTGGAGGACCCGACGCCTTCATCAACATCAAGTACATGATTCCAACGTGAGTGCGGTGTTTTGCACAAGGAGGAGGAAAGTTGAACCCCACAAGCAGCACCAAGCTGTTTCTTGCTTGTACTGGGTCAGAATCCCCCACCCGTGCGCACGCACACTGCACTTTATTTGCCAACAATCCCTTCTGCTGCTGTCGCTCGCAGTTAGTTTCAGATTCCACCTACCCTACGCTCTCCCCGCCGTTCTTAACTGAAGTAGTAGTAGTGCTTCTTCGATCCGAGGTTCAAACGTTTTCATTTCTCTCCGAACCCGCTTCGTCCTGCAGCACCCTAGATGGACTTCCCTCCTCCACACCGTAAATTTTAGCGAGAAAAACTCCAATCGATCCACCAAACATGTGCTGCAACCACGGGTTGTACATTTACACTCCGTTGCCATTTTTTCCCTCCTCGTCGGACAGTCCCAAGAGAAACCTAGAAAAGTCGACTCTGACCGTCGGACCGTGCTCTCCGCCCTGTGTCCAATGTGTAGGTATGAGAGCTGCGGGCCCTGACGCTTTTGTGCTGCCCTGACACGGGCCGGAGGATTCACTTGCGTTCTCGAGAAACGGACGGCGGGACGAGGAGATTTGACCGGCCGGGAGGGAGAGAATAGAAAGGATACAGTATTCGTTGTTTTATACTAAGTTGTTTTTTCACGGCAAGCAGTAAAGTTCTGCAAATTCTCCGCACGCGTCGCGGCAGCGAGGGTGCGCACGATAGTCGTTCTTTGCATGCCGGTCGTGTTATAGTCAGAACAAGTGTCGTCATGGCTTTGCGGTCGATAACGATTGCGGGGGGGGGAGAGGAGGGGGGCGGAGAAAGCCCGCGCAAAAGGCAGCGGAATGCCGGTCTATCGGTCGGTTGTTCGACGAAGAGACACATACTTCCTGTCTGAAAAACAAGTATCTCGGAACTTTCGTACGTACATAACGAGCCAACATTACGCCACGCCGATCGTCGATCGACCCCTTACTATCCTGTCGGGCCGCTGTTTCGGAAGGAAAACTCTACACCCCCTCAAAGTCCATGTCAGTCCACAGCTGACCTTTGGTCCAGTTTGACCCAACAGAAAAAAGAAAAAAGAGGGTTTGAAGTGATTGCCTCCAGGTGACACCGCCGTTACTACTTTCCTGGTCTTTCGTGCATCAGTACACTGGTAGCCGGAGGTTGTGAGTAGGTTGAGGCACCGTTACAACCTATCTGTAGGGAAGTCGTTTCTTCTCTCAATCCCAATAATATAATCGAGACAAGAGAGAGCCCGTCGCTGGCTTCAACCACCGGAAGCTGCCGCAGCGTTGATAGTCAGCTTGACTGCTGCAAATATTGGCAAATGTCGTCGTACCACATCAAGCAATTTTTCGTATAAGCTGTCATACACTAGACTACACGTAGTCTACAGCATGAGTATACCACGGTGTCGTATACGACATACAACATAACACACACCCTGGACCGATTTTCAAAGCCCGGTTTTTGACCAGCAGCAACAGTCGCGGGGCCGAAACGGCGGCGTTGAAGCCATCTGGTTTAGAGCTCTTTGAACACGTACCCTTTCGTCAATACATCCTCTGCGTCGTGGAGTAATCTATTTAGCTTTGAAAATCGGTCCAGGGGGTGTGTTATCTTGTGTCATGTGTGGTATACGAAGTAGAAGAAACGGCTGCTGACAGCCAGCTCTGCAGTCTACATTTTTTGCAGTAGACTTCAGGTAGCCCAAACATAGCAGCAGCAGCAGTAGCAGCACTAGAAGTAGCAGCAGCAGCGCGGACGTATTTCCTAAACGTCCCCCACAAGCCACTCCTTCCCTGTGTGCTGAGGGCCAGAATTGCCTCATCCCCGCACATTTTGAGTCCCAGGAAATTTCCTTAAAATTCCTACACTCAGCAATACCGACGGATCGCCGCGGCGCTGTCAACTATTTGGAGCGGTCCGTACATTCTGCTCGTTCCCGAAGCGTGGTCTAGGAGTTTTCCAGGATAT
This sequence comes from Ectocarpus sp. CCAP 1310/34, assembly GCA_902602495.3. Lineage (NCBI taxonomy): Eukaryota > Phaeophyceae > Ectocarpales > Ectocarpaceae > Ectocarpus > Ectocarpus sp. CCAP 1310/34. Next base: position 49,209 of record CACKRE030000645.1, on the reverse strand, counting down.
CTGACCGTTTTCAAATGAAAAAAAAACCTGGTCTCCGTCTGTCTGTTGTCCCTCTGTCTGCTGCCTCTCTGTTTGTCTGTCGTCTCCGGAGTATCTGGTTGCTCCTCCTTCGTGAGGTGCTCAATACGCATGTGAGTGCAGCAGCTTGGTGGGAAAGGCCTGATTTGGTCACCCTGCGACGTATCGGGTGTGTGTACATCAGCAGCAGAAGTATCACCTGGTCTGTGTTGTATGATAGGCGAGAGTCACATGCCTTGGACACAGAAGAAGCTTTTCTCTTTGTCATGGTGTGCCGCTGAGCTCGAGCCGGTAAATCTCGGTGATATTCATCGGATGGGTGTAACCACCCCAGCGCACATCGCATCAAGTGTCAATCTAGTTTACGTACATGTAGCTGCTGAATACATTTTGTTTTCGTTCCCTTTGAGACAACAGAATAATAAATCCAAACCGGCCATCGGGCAGATGCTCTATCCGAGAACAACTTATTGCGTCCGCATCTACGTGAGGCGGAGAAGATATGGCGATACGGACGCGTTCTCCACCAGACGACACAACTGTTGTATCGTCGTAGTGCCCCTTCGTGGAGCAACTATAATTGTAGGTACTGATGTAGCTGCTGTGAGATACACCGATCAACCGACCTCCTTCCATGTTTTGGTGACTGGAGTCCACTTGAAGGTGCTTGCTGCGTCTGCAAACAAACCTATCTGCCGCGTGTATCCATCCCGCCCGCCTGCTTAACAGATAGAGGGCTGAATCCCCCGCCTCCCCCCGCCGCCAGGGCCGCAACGACAACAACAACAACAACGGACGACGCAGCCCCCACAAATATCTCCCACCACATCCTCACAACTTCGAGAATTCATCAGATGCGACGAGCGAGACGGAGGTGCTGGTCCGTCACCCTGGCCCTCCTGCTAACGTACGCCGTCGTCAGCACCGTCCTTTTCTTGCGGCCTCCGCTCCACCCGGTCGGCCCCTCCACCAAACCCAGCACCACCATCTCCGGCAATCAGCGGACACGACAACAACCCAGGCTCCGATCGGCTTCGGGGGCCGACTCGATCGTCTTCGTTGCCCTGGGTCCCGCGGCGCGGTCGGCCTCGCTACTGTACGCCCTGACATCGCTTAGAGACGAGGGAGGCTGGGACGGCCAGGTGCACGTGATCGTTGAGCGCGAGGATGACCTGGCCTGCCTCTCGTCGTACCTTCGCCAGTCCGTCACGGCCATCGCTGTCGCACCACCGCCGCCGCCGCCCTCGACCGGCGGTAGTCTTCATTCCGGTGGCGGGGACACCAGCGGGGTGGTGCAGAACGCCAAGATGGCGAAGATGAAGCTCCTGGACCTACTTCCGCCCTCGGTGGAGCGCGTGGTGTACGTGGACTGCGACGTCATCACCCAGCGTCCTCTCGGGCCTTTCCTCGACGCCGTCGCCCGCGAGTGGGACGAGCTGGACAGAAAAGCGGCAGCGGCAGCGGCAGCGGCAACAGCTGCGGTGGGAGGGCCAGCGACAACCAGGCCGCCACCGAAAAACGGGGTAGTCAGCCCACGCTTGCGAGGAAGGCTTGATGATGGAGACGTGGTATTTGCTCCTCCTCCTCAGCCGATGAGCGGCGACGGTGACACCAACCGACGGTCGCCGCCGCCGCCGCCGCCACCGCCGCCGCCGCCGTCAAAAGTGATTATCTTTGCGGACGCGGGCGGGCACACGGTCCCCGTTTGCCGGGGCTGCGACCGGGCGCACTCGGGGGTGGTGGCCCTGGCACGTGGGCACTCCGAGCGGTGCCTGAAGCTTTGGCACGACGCTTTCGAGGGCGACGGCGCGGGAAACGGGGGCACGTCCACGGACCAAGAAGCGCTGGACGCGGCGCTCGGGGAGGGGTCGGGATGCGAGGCGATTATGATGGGCCGGCGGCACCTCTCGTTCATGAAGGACGCGTTTGTCATGGCCGGGCTGACGAGGACGAGCACATTCGGCCACTACACGGGGCTGCTTCACCCGAAGACCCTGGGCAAGGTCTACCGGAGGTTTTACGAGTGGGCCCTTGGGATGAGGTTCGAGGAGTGGGGGCAAGGGGAGATCCAGGGCTGCGCGGTCGAGTGATGATTGAGAGGGAGGGCGGGGGCTGTGGTGGTGTTGTGGGCTGGTTCTTGTGATTCGGTTGGCTCGATATGTTGGTAAAAGTTGCTCTGTTTGGTGAGCAGGAGGGCCTCGGAACAGCAATATTATATCGGGAAAGTTGTGGGTGTTTTAATATGACCGGGGTTGCTAGAAAGACGAAAGATTTCTAGGGCGCTGAAGTGGGGGTTTCGCATTAGTGGCAGCTAGGATGACCGTGTGACTGTCCGTTCAATGCTTACACTGTTTCCTATGGAAGGAATGGCACGAACTAGGGGGAGCTGGGGTGAGGTGGATGGAACAATACCGTACGTAGAGCTAATCGCATTTGACTGTGTTGAACGGAGTGTAATTATTTGGCTAGAAAAACGGCCGGGAGAGCTGGCGCCGCCGTATACCCCTCAATAGTTGTTTGGTTTTGCTCGGCTGCAGATTTGTATGACGTGATTGCTCTCATTATTGAGCCCAGTACAACTTTGATCACAGCTTGCTTACAGACGGAAACAAACAAAATGGAAGGGCGGGTTGCAAGTCCAGTCGTCGGGTATCGATGCGAATGTCTTCTTGTCTTGGCTGTCGGTGTTGCCCCGACACTAGTGGAAAGGAGAGGTTTGGCTAATAGTTGGTAGGCGTTCATGCGACGGTTCCCGGGGTTCTCGTCCAGAGCAATCCTCCACTGGAGAGAATGGGAGACTAGCGATTGAACCTCACGTCATTTCGTATCAGCTCGATTGGGCTCCTACTATAGTAGGCGCAGGTGTTCGGTTCCGAAGTCCCGACAAAAGACTAGGTTCTGCAAAGGAATCTGTAAACACAAAATTGACCAATGATTGCAGTAAAGCTAGTGTTTGCGACGTTAAATCGAAGAGGTCCGGTCGCTTCTACAGTCTCCGGGCACGCGGATCTACCGCTGCTGCTTCGACGGCAGATGCTGTGAAGCAAATGAACAATGTTGTATGCTCTTTTCTGTTCTAGTATGAGGCACATATACACGCTTGAGTCACCTGCAAAAATCACTCGGCAAACTATACTTGTCCTGTTTGAGGCAATCATTGTTGTTGCAGACAGACGTACGAAATATAGATAATCCCCCGGCCATTTCACCGAGCGGTAATCCTCTGGCCGAAACAAGAACCTGGCGAAATAAGAACAAGCGTGCTCGGTTTGAGGTAGGCAAAACAACGCCGGGAGCCTCACGCGCGCATTAAGGACCTTTGCAGTGATAAGAGGGTTCTGTGTACGCCGTCAGTAGTAGCGTGCTTCGCTTTGCTGGCAATCGACACGGAGGGGTCCGCTGATGGTGCTTCTCATGCTATTGGTGGAGTTTCATGTGTGCTCGATGCCACGAGTGGCATGATTCTGACAAAAACGACGAGTTTCCGGTGGTGTTGTTGTGTACGGTATTCCCGCGATGATCTTATGCAGACCGTGGTTGAAGGGAATTGTATAGGCCGGGCGTCTTGTTTTGTTATGAAAGGATGATGGACGCTCTGCATACGTGGGTTAACTGCTGAACATATGCCCCCCTCTACTTGTTTTGTACCGTAAAACCCCAAGATACAAAAGAAACATATATTTTCTCTCTCATTTGTTACTCATTTACGGTACAAGTAGTACGCCATGATTCCCTAGTGAAGGCTACTACAACACGCACCGACGACCCAATCCCGTCTTTTTTTCAACCGCTCTCCTCCACCTCGGAATGTCCAACAAGCTCCGCAGCCTAAGGCCTTCAAATACGCGCTCGCGGACAGTCGACACTGAACTATTCTTCGCGGTTGCTTTTCGGCATCGCCGGACACAGACAACTTCCGCCTCCAAATGCTGTACAAAAACTAGGGCACACGACGTGCGAAGCGATACATGCAACAATGCATGCCGCGCGCCCCAGAGTTTCTGTATTTTCCGGTGCACGTTTGAATGGATGATAGTTGCGGCAAAACAAACAAGAACCAAGACAATACATCGATAATAGTCTACAAGACGAACACATTACCTGTCGTACGAAAACGGATGTAGAGTGAAAAAACAGCCATCGGTTTGACTCTACATTTACTTACACCAACACGCACACGGCCGCGATCTCAACGACACGCGCTCCTAAAACTCCCGAGAGTCATCACGTGCATTCACTTTCGCTTATGGTTACATCGCTGTGTTGCAAAGTTACGAAAAATCAGCCCAATTTTTTGTGTCCAGGAACTACTGAAACCCCAAAGTTGTCCGAAAACTACTCCCCTGGACTGTTTAAATTGCACTGCCTGTCCACGGTCCTGACTTGACTTGATAGCATCCTAAACATAATTCAGATCCCGTTGCCGAACGACCACCTTCTATTGTCCCACTCACTACACCATGCACCCCGATTTCGCTTCTTCAGCTACGGTGAATTAATCTCCTCCGACCATCTCAGACCGGTCCCTTAACAAACTACAGGAGGACATGGAGTAGATTTTCAGAAAGTTTCCTTCTATCAAGACAATTTATTCGTGCATCGTGCATACCACCCCGAACCACCACAACACGTCGTCCAAAGACACCACACGGGGCATCATCATCGACGGCCCCGGATGTCATCCTTTGCGAACCACTTCCAGATTTTGGCGGGGACAAGGAGCATGTCCGCGCTGACAAACTCCGCCGGAGTCGGAGCCCGCACGGCCAGGCCCCAACGCGACAGCCGCGACAAATCGCTTCTACCATTATTACCATCACCATCACCCCCCCTGCCACGGACCCCCCCTCTGATGGAAGCCGTGGCGGTGGCACGAGGTGTCGAGGCGAAGAGATCGGTTCGAATCAATGGTTCGCAACGATGTGTGCGTGGTCGTCTGTCTGTCGCTCCCTCCTCCTCGTCGTCTGGAGAAGGCGGTGGCGGCAGGAGTGATTCGTCGGCGACGTCGCAGAAAATTTCGCGGAGATCGGCGAGGCACCTGCATTTTCGTGTACCACCACACAAACACATGATGAGCATTGACGCGGTCGATGATCTACATATGCGTAGAAACACACAAGTTTTTTTCATTGGGCAGCCGGTTAGCGTCGTCGATTTCACGTAAGAAACACACACGCACGGAAACGCGCAAAAGAGGGCACCCAAATGTGTTGTTTAGGTCGGTAAATGTGAGCGCACGTGAGAGGTTCTCACAACAGGCACGCTGTTGAAGGGGACATATGAGCGGGTGCGTGCTGCAGAGCAGCAGTTCGAACTGTGGCATACCGAACAAGCAGTCAGTGGCGCGTTTTCCCGTGCTTCCTGTGTGACCCCGGCTATAACGCCATAATTTACACACCGAACGTTGCGTAGACGGGCGCTAGAATAGATGAGACGAACACACACGCAATCACATCTCTTGCTGCAGGGAGGGACAATGTGGATATGTCGAGTATGGCTTGCGCAGGAAAAGCAACAAAAAACACGGGCGTTCATTTTCGCTCTGCACGAACCTGAGACGCCCAATCTAAAACGAGGAGGGGTCAAACCGATTCCAAGCACAGACGCGCGGAGCATGACATTACAGCGGTACAACGTTGTACTCGCCTCGAGCGCTTCTTGGCGTGCGGGGCTTGCCACCACTTCCCGCTGCCCTCTCCGGTGCTGATGCCTCCGAAGAGGCCGATGTCGACCACGGGGGCGAAGACGGCAACGGGAGGCAGCCCCGACACAGAGGTCACCGCCTTTTTTTGTAGCAGGTAGTAGGTGTTGATTGGCACGACAACGCGGCGTGTGGTGGCGCAGGTCATGACCACCAGACGAAAGAAAGAAGCAAGGCAGGTCAAGGTGCAAAAGTAGGTTAGTTAGGCGGCTAGGTGCATGTGCCGCGTGTGCATCGTAGATAGCGGTAGGAAGGGCGAGTGAGGAATGATATGAACAGGATGGTATTGTGCCTCGAGCATGAGGCGGTGATGCGCAGCGGTACTAGCTGCTAAGTGGTTGTATTTCCGCGGTTACCTGTTCCCCTATTCTCCGGAGGGTATTAGTGTCTGGGGTGTACATCTCGGCCTCCAGGACGTAGGAAGGGTGTGAGAGGCAATTATATTGTTTGTCACGGATTCGAGCGAGATGTGAGTTTTAGCGGGAAAACTGGCAAAACTGGGAGAAGCCAGATCGGGACTCGACGACAGTGAAAGAAGGGACGTCATTACCAGAAGACACTCTACAAAGAGAGGGAGCACTCCGTACTGCATATAAAAGCACTCATCGTGAGAAAAACACCTGAGGGCGTTGTATCAGCTATTTCAACCTACAAACACGAAAGGATTCAGCACGTTGTGTGTGTACTGCGTGAAGAACACGCACCATCTGCATGGCGATGTCCTCGCAGTTGCGGTGGGAGTCCACGTAGGCCCGAGCCCTGACCATGGCCTGGACGATAACCTCGCTCCACGCGGAGCTGGCGCTATCATCACGGCGTAGTTCTTGTGTTGCGGTGATGCCACCACCACCGAAACCGTCGACACCATCGCCTTCACCGCCGCTGCTGCTGTAGAGCTCGAGGTACTTGGCGTGCACGAAGGCGGCCTTGGTCAGGACGATGCTGTACTCCATGCTCCAAAGCACCCTTCATGTTTTCCAGGGACGGGAGGAGTGAAGACGAATGGACGTGGGCTGTGTGAACGTACGGCCGGGTGCACATCCTGCGTACGGAAAGCTCCTCGAGAAAAGAGCAACCCCCGACGCGTATTTGCAAGAGGCGACGGCTGACGGTTACATTTACGAATAGAGAGCCAAATGAGGCACTCAAGACACAACCAAAAAACCACCACCACCAGCGTTCAAAAACTTGTTCTCCCACAGGACATGCCAGTTTCTTTTTACATCCATCAGATATCAGGTTAACATACGCGCGCACCCTTCGCCAAGTTGAAGGGCACGCTTTCACGTCAGCCTCACCATGCACCCGCTGCATGACGACCCAGCACCCCGTTCAGTCGAGCCGAAAATCTACCGTTTCACGCCGACTTACAAGACGTGCTCCTGGCAGGACGTACATAAATAACATGCGAGAGGCAGGCCCATGCATCAAAATAGCAAACAAACACGCCATACCTCCAAAAGTAGAGGTATTCCCAGTTGCCGTTGCCCTCGCCCTCGTCCGCCTTTACCTCTGCCGCTGTTGGCGGCTGGTAAGAGTGCGAGCGTGGGAAGAAGCCCACCAAGGTGTCCGGGTGCTGTTGCCAGGTCTGCTCGAGCGAGTTCGGTTTCATGGTGTTGAGCAGCGGTCGAACAAGCCGTAGCTATTCCCAACATCAGGGGGAACAATCAATTACTTCGTTGTTTGCCCTGCAACAGCTCAAGAGCCTCTGATTCCAGCAAGGGGAGAACCCGGATGACGGATGGTTGTGGTCAAATACGAGATGAAGCGCTTTTTATGTGCGCAATTTCTACGTTTGGTCCTGAAAAAAGAACAAGAATATCGTTGGTTCGACAATGGTGTGTACCTGAAGACGCCGGCCGTACGCTTCGCGCCTGGGACAGCAGAGAGGAAGGCAACCTACGGGCTGAATCGTGCCGCTATTGCTGAATAGTCCGGTAGTGTTAATTACCATCCGGTGCATCGTAGGCGCCGCGCGGTTGATCTCACGTTAAATGCAGACAGGAGGTGCTCGCAGGGTACAGCGATATCGTCGTCCACGACAAAGACCGCCTCCGTCATGAGGTCCGGCGGTGGTATGAACCTATCAAACAATAGAAAGAAAAAAAAAACAAGGGCGCACGCAGAGAAAAGGGCGAGGTATCCGCGGGTGAGTACGTTACGTTGTCTTCGCTAAAGCCTTTTTTTTTTCGACGACGGATAGCGGCTTAAAACGGCCAGGTTAGACTTTGTCTTGAGACGACTACGAACACTCCCGCCTGTCCCGAGAGGGCAGTCGGCATCGGAGTATAGCTACGTACGAAAACCTCCACGAACGCGTCACCACACACACTGTTCCAGGGTGGTGGTGGAGAGCCTTGGTAAATCAAGCAACAACTATAACCCGGACACGCAGCATGGTGTCCAGTGGTATGCTACGCCACTCTTGGATGCGCTTACGCGCATCTTGGACCAACCACCAACGCAACTCCTTCCAAAAAAATGCAATGTATGCGTGATACCGACGCTGGAGTTGGAATCCCAGCAGGACACTTTTTGAGCCAAACATGCAACAGAACTACCGGTGGGAGAATGGCGTGGGGTCCGTCCCTCGGAGATCACCGTCACATATATATATCACTATCTGTCCATGCTGGTATGCCAAGAGTCCGCCGACATATCTTTTACTCAATAATGCTACATGTACTGTAGTCCATTAGACTAGCATTATTCGACGGCGTGTACCTGTTGTTGATGCTCGTCGTCGGGTAGGCGTGTATCCTCACGGGCCTCGGATGATCGAAAAGCAGCGGGCTTGTGGTCGCGTCCGGCGGGGGGGAGGGCTCGGACCACGCAACTCTGACGCTTTCCACGCTGGAGTCATTCGTTGGTGTGAAAGAGGCGGAACGATTTCCGGTCAACGTGTCCCCGGGCAGAGGCACGGTCAAAAGCAGCAGCAAAAGAACAAATATTTTTCCAAGACTTGCGCGTGCATACGTGGGACGAACTGAAGCAATCGCCTAGATTTAATATTGTATTGAGACAACGAGGCGAACAGGAGAGCCAAAGCCTCTGCTGTGTAGATGGGAAAAGATAGTCAAGCGCACATCAGGCATGTACTGATATTGGGGGGGCGGGCGAAGAAAGAGACCAGAAGGAAAAATATAGGAAGGTAGCATACGTGATCCATGGGCGCGTGGCAGTGCCGGGTGCATTGCATGCGCGTATGATGTGGGCGGGGTTTACAACCACTTTCTCATTTTATACGCTTGTTTGTGATGTCGGTAGCATTCTACAGACTGCTGCAGCTCCAATCTACAAAAACAGTAGGAGCCCACCTGGGGCACTTCGCGTAGTGTCGCACAGCCTCTTCCATCTGCCTAGGTCTCTCGAAAGTGTTGACCAAGACGGTGAACATCCCGCCTTGACCGTCGACAGTAGCCGACGAGGCCACCCTCGCCATGGCCACGGCCCGGAACCAGATGAACAGGAACGCGCCGCCTATTGACAGCAAGCACCAGCCACCACAAGCGGCCAGCACTGCCCTCCTTCGCGTACGGGTGAAGCCACCGACGTGCAGCTTTAGCTTGAGATTTGATCGCCTGAAAGTACGTCTTTTGCGATCTTTCTCTGTCGGAGGCATCGGCAAGGCGCCGAGCCCGTCTTCGGCGATCGTCGCCATCAGCGGCAGCAGCGCCTTCTTCTTGTTCCCATCTTCTTCGATGGTCGGCACCGGTGCCGATACGTGCCGCGGCCGCAGGAGCATGAGTAGACTCTGTCTCTCTTGAACAGGGAGCTGCGATTTGCTGGATTGCACTCCTGTGCCTTGTGGCTTTTGGGCGGGACTGTCAGGTCGGGTTCGTTCGCGGTCCACCGTTTCCTCTTGGTGTTGAGCGGACCAGCGATCTGTGCGTTGCTGTTATCACCCAAACCAATTAACGGTGATCGATCACCTCGGCTTTGAAAAAAAACTTCCCTTTCGGCTTGTCCAAGGGGCGATTACACTCGTGCACGCGAACTGGGGCGCGCAGTAGTTCGCAAGGCGAGAGCCGGTGGCGATCCACATTTTTTTTCGAGCTTTTTCCTTCGTACCGACGGAAAACGGAGAACGCTCCGCAAAGAACGAAGAACCCGTCACGGGAAAAATGACTGAAAATTACCAACGGCTTGGATTGGATTAAGGAGAAATATAAACATTCCGATCCTCGGGCTACAGTATGGCATCAAGCCGAAACGGTCGCAGGCCCACACAGCGGTTGAATACGCCAACCCGCCCATTCCCACACTGCCCACCGCGCCCACACCTCAAACTGAACCGCTCCCCAGCCATCCCCTCGTCTCTCTGCTCGTCCCCCTTCACAACAAAATAAATCATCTGTCACCAGCACTCACCGCAGCAAGTAACTCTCACCACACATCATCATGGCAGTGGCGTCAGACCACCACCAGCAGCGCGTTGTGTTCTACAGCGGGTCCTTCTTCAAGATCGACGGCGTGACCCTAACTCTGAGGGGCTTGATCTCGCACATCACCAAAGAGCACGGGGCAGACGTGCTCGTCCTCACCGCAGACAACCCGTCAGACGTCGCCATATCCGACTTCACCAGGAGCGCCAACGTCGGCGGCGGGCTGGTGCGCGTCCTCCGCGTGGGCGGTGGGCCTGTGCCCGCCCCTGGAGCCGACTACTCGCTGGGGCTTCGGGTGCCCGAATCCACCAAGAGGGCGCTGGAGGCTTTCCGCCCCACCGCCGTGCACGTCACGAACCCTGATCTGGTGGCTCTGTGGGTGAGTTGGCGAGAGTAGGATATGCATGTAATCTTCGCCTGGAGACTATTGCTTCGACATCGATATATCTTCGGGATTGCTGTCGCATTTTGTGTGTGGAAATGGACAAGATCTAATTGTTCTTTTCAGATCTTTGTCAGTGAGTGCCGACGAAGTAAAGCATGGTGATGAGGCAGAAGGGGAGATAAGACAGTCGGTCGGTGCATGCAGCGGGGTAGAGCACACCAGATCTACTTGCACGTGTCAAATTCGGTGCTTCACAATCAATCGTCGTTTGAACAAAATTCGAGAACGTACGTAAAACGATGTACGGACCACAATTGTTTTTAATCTTTTCGCCCTCCACGTGCGTGTGCGTGGTAAAAAATAAATGCTCGTCGCCGTCCGCACGCTTTGCGAGCTCTCTTTCGTCATCGGCAAGAACGAAAACGCCAGCGCAACCCATTATCGATGTAAATTATTCCTGTAGGCCTGAGTGCGGTGGGAGGGGGCGAACAAATAAAATATTCCTTCACACGAATTATGTGCACCGGACTGGGACTATTTGTGTTTGGAGTAGAAACGGCCTCCAAAAGCGACACGTACGTCGTGCGGATCTTTGCCTCTGGCTGTTCCTCTCCGTTGTTCGAGAAGTCCTGCGCCCCCGCCCGCCACCCCCTCCACCACAGACACGCAAACGCGGCACGCATGGCAAAGCTAACGTATGGCGCCCACAATCCTGATCGTTGTTCACGGCGACGACAATTATGTCATAAGTTTGTTGTGTAGCCAGTGCCCCACGTGTTTGGGCGACGTACAATAGAACAATTACTTCCCTGCGTTCCCACAATTATCTTTCGATACTATGTAGGCAACAACATACTACAATGATCAGGCTCATCCCCCGCGCGCTGAAAAACAAACTACCTCTGCGTGATCGTAACGTTTTCCACAACCAGCTCATCAATTGGGTCCTCCGGGAGAGGGAGGACTGCGGCGTAATGGCCACGCTCCATACGGACTTCATGGAGATCGTCAACTCCTACTGCATACTAGGGTGAGTCTGCTGAAGAAACGAACGTTCAAGTTGTCGATCTGGATGGGTGGAACGCCGACGCCTCGAGAGTACGTTTCGTTGGCCTTTTCTACCCCGCCTCTCTGCTGGTCCGTGTACGTACATATATACCCAATTCCAGGAAGAGAATGGGATCGACGAAGGATACGCGTCTTTCTCCTCAGGACGGAACCGAACGGAATGCGTGCGCGTTTGTGTCGACGGCGGAGGGTGTGTTGTGTCTTCGCATTCACAGGCCGTCGGGGTGGTTCCGCCTAACTATAAGCATAAACCCTGAATCCGTGACCGCCACACTCGCCTCGCCCGCCCGCCCGCCCGCCCGCCCGCCTGGTGTGCGTGTCTGTCTGTGTTTGGGAGTGCAGCCGAGCGCAGGCGCTGTGGGCGCTGTCATCGTTCCTGCGCCACGTGTACGGGCTATGCCCTGCAGTCTACGCGCCGGTGAGGAATAACACGTAAATACACAGTTGATCGCTGCTGGTTTTCGTCTGTTCTTTGGTGCTGACGATGTTGAAGTTGTTGTGGGTCAGTGAAGCTTTCAAAAACAAACAACACTGACAGTAGTAGTGTGACCGTATCGTGTTCTCAAAGGGTAGGTCTGTTTATCTGCTTGTATATATGTTCATGTCCTGCTACTTCCGCAACGTACAAGCTAACCAGTCAGTGCCGCTTCTTGTTCTACTCTCCCTTCATCGTCCAATGTTGTTTCGTTTGCTTGTCACGCTCTGTGGACACTGCTGTCGACTCGACTTAGACGGAGTTCATGCGGCGAAAGGTCCAGGCGGAAGGGTGGGACACAGAGCTGGGCGTGTGGGGGCGGGGCGTCGACCCCGACCTCTTCTCCCCCGCTAGGCGCTGCCAAGACCTCCGGCGGCAGCTAGGGCTAGGCCCCGATGACGTCGCCGCCCTGTGGCTCGGGAGGGTGGTTCAAGAAAAGAAGCCGGGAGTATGGCTCCGGGTGCGTACTTGTAGACAACGCCGTCACAGCTGTCGACTTCGTCCCCACATGAAAATATTACTTCCTGCTCTACAACAAGGGATAAATCGAGGCCTGTGGGAACAATGCTCCGTACTCTCGAGCATTCGTGGTCAATGCTCTAGCCGCTAAGGCATGCAAAACATGAGTAAGCCCCTCCCCCTGCACCACCACTATCGGCACCCCTCCCTGCTATCCGACAGAAAAATGTTTTTGCTGCAACCTGTCGCAATGCTCCCCAGAATAGCACAATCAGTTTTTTTACTTCTTTTTTCGCGCGTGCCTCGTTTGCTCGATGGTGATGTATGTTGTCCTAACGGTGAAACTGACTGACGACGTCGTTCACAGCATCTCTGCTCAGCCAGCACGAAAATGTTGTGAGAGTAGACCCGCGACTTTGTGCCACTGCCTGCCACCTTGACCCGTCGCATCGGCGCCGAGAACCCCAACACCACCGTCCTGCCGTTGTCTCCCCCCCCCCCTTCGCTTGGCAACGACGTTGTAAAACAAGCCGCCCCCCCCGGTGTTTAGCACCCTCGAGGCAGTTACACAGTGCTTACAACTGTCTCTGGAAGTGTAAGCACCAGAAAATAAATTAATTCATACGCAGCTGTCATCCGTACGCAAGGAAGTAAGCACAAGATGCCGAACACCCTTGGCAGGATGCAGCGCACCCTTCATGCGACTCGCCGAATATCTCACGGCGCTTCGCGCTTGGTGATGTGAGAGCCTGGTCCGGTGAGAACCCGGCGTGCTCCGTCCCGGC